>PVHY01004183.1:0-97441 GCA_004024945.1 Uropsilus gracilis
CCCCAGTCAGTGTTGGTCAAGAAGTTTCTCTGTGAATACAGGCATCTGTGAATGGCCTTTGTAGATCATCTCCTTTGCTTCAGTTTGCAGTTTTGATGTGGGGCCAGTTACCCCATCTTCGGGCTTCCTGTCCTCTCCCGTAGTGTGGGGAGGGGATGTTGCTCTCCTAGAAGACATCTGCAAAATGAGGTCCCAGGTCTTCCCAACCCAGTGAGTGCATAAGTGCACATTGTGACATCATGTCTCTACAGTTGTTTCTCTTGTCTCGCGTGCACTGGTTCTCTCGGTTGTCCATCTGCTGTGTCCAGCTCAGGCTTTTGGGCTGGATTTTTGCATGATACTTCACCTGTTCTATGATGGGGTTTGTGTTGCGCATGTTCTTGATACTCTGAAGTTTAGCCGGAGTGAGAGCAAAATGGAAAGGGCTCCCCCCACCACAGCTTGCCCTCCCAGTACCTCCCCGCAAGGGTCAGGCCCAGATGGCTAAGCCTGCGCCCTTCCATGCTCCCCTTGGGCTCTGCCAATCTGGACTGCAGATGGCTGCCCTGTGCAGCAGCCACCCGCTGGTGGGTGGGGCCACCATAACGCCCACCCTTTCCCCTGCCAGGGCTCACCTGGCTCAGGGGGTTTACCCAGGAACCTTACCCCCTTAGCTCCCCACTGTCAAGGGAGCTCAGATCCATATTCTGATTATTTATATATATGTAAATATATAATGTATAAACAATAGAAAAGAAGTGATGTCTTCATAGATGTAGGTGGGTGGCCTTGGTACAAGAGCTACTCTAAAGTCATTTTTGACTACAAATGTTGGTGCTGGCAAAGGAAATTTATCAAGAAAATTTCTTTTATTTATATATTTATTTTTTATTGAGGTAACATTGGTTTAAAATATTGTATATGAGTTGCAGGTATAGGATCACACCCTTTGGGTATTGTTAACCATACCATACCAAGGCACCCAGAGCCCTCCACCAATAGTCCAATGTACCCCCTCCACTGTGCCCTCTTACCTCTCTCTAATCCTTGGTACCATCAATTCTACAGTTAGATTGCTAGGATTTGTTATTGGCTTGGTTTTATCTGGTCATTTGTTTCTCCATGTCAAGCATATAAATGACACCACCTGGTATTTTTCTTTTCCATCCTGACTTATTTTACTTACCATGAACCCCTCTAGCTCTTCCCATGTTGTCTAGAAGTGAAGAGTCATTCTTTTTGTAGTATTCCACTGTGTGAATTCCTCTGCCACATCTTCCTATCCTACTCATCTGCCTTTGAACTCTTAGGTTGTTTCTATAACTTAAATTTTGTAAATAGTGCTGAATGAACATTGGCGTGCACATATCACTTTGAATTAGTGTTTTTACATCTGAGGTAGAGACCTAGGAGTGCAATTTCTGGGTCATATGGCATAACTGTTTTTAATATTTTGAGAAACTTCCATAGGGACTTGACCACTCTATATTCCCATCAACAATGTTAAAGGTTTCTTTTTTCTACACAGTCTCACCAACACTTAGTTTCAGTCTTTTTGATATGGGTCATTCACATAGGTGTGTGATGATATCTAATTGTGGTTTTGATTTGCATAAGTGATGATGAGCATTTATCTTTAATGTGTCTCTTTTGGCCATCTGTATGTCTTCTTTGGAGTACATACTGTATGATTACATTTATTGTCATTCAAGAACATTTGAAACTGATTTATGGTGTAAAAAAAATTGAGACCAATGATTACCTCTGGGAGTGAGTGGGTTCTAGGATTGACTGGAAGGGGTACAAGGAAACATCACCATGTAACCAAAGCAACTTCTTGAGCTAACTTCCAGTTACTGCCTTCCAAGGGTCACACTGTCCTGATTTGTAATACCATGAAAAATAAGACTTGAGTGGTTTTGAATTTCATGGAAATGGAAGCTTACGGAAAGATAGCATGATAATAATACTGTGATACACTGTTGTTTTGAAGATGGTATGAAGTAGCAAAAGTTATTTAGAATAGTATCTGGTCAATAATGGATGCTGAAATATTCTCTCTCTTATTTATCTTCTTGTAGTCACAACAACTAAAGAAGCTACTGTAATACTTACTGTATTAAGAGATTTGATGAAACAAGTTCATGACTTCCATGAAAAGCAAACAATTCTGCTCACTGACCAACTGGCCTGTGCTAAAGACATCTGGGTCTTTGAGCTATAACTAAAATAACTGCTTACCTGCTTGTAATGTCCACTTCCCATATAGATATCCAGAGTTTGGTTGGACAACCAATAAATGAACCATGTGTGTGAAAAAATCATTCTAAACTAAAGAGATACAAAGAAATATTAGCCTCTAGAATCCATTTGATACTATTTTTTAATCCAAGAAAACATAAATGCAACAATAGATCAATTTAACTGTAAATATTATCTAAGTATGTCCTTTAAAAGCCAAAGGAATGTCAGATACAATTTATTTTCCACCAGTGCAAGCTGAGACATTAAGTGGCAATTCTACTTCCATTAGCTAAATCTGGCAAATATGCAACTGTTTAAAGGCATTGTCGATAGCCATTGCACAATTAAGTATTTGTACTGATGCCTTATTAAATTACCCTTTTCAAGTAGGCATAATAAACTAGGAGTTCACTGTACAGATTTTCATGTGGGAAAGTCAGATCAGTGCACAAATTATTCAAAGAGAGTTTAGTACACAGAAAAATGAAGTAAATGTTATGTTTCAACCAAGTAAATTTTAATTTCCTTGAAACATTTTTTTTCAGTCCAGAGACATAAAAATAAAATCCCTGAAAATTTAATGACATGGCTTATTATATTATCAAAATAACTTTATAACTGTGATTTTTTAATGAAAAAATCTATTTTGTTTTTAACTGAGAGCATTGCTCTACATGAAGGATTTTTAATTTTGTGAAATGCTGATATTCCCCTCCAAATTTAAGATCCTTAAATAAGCTGGATGGTAAAGGGTGAATGGACAGGAGGTTGAAGGGGAAAGGTGATGAAGGAATATTTAGGACAAGCAGGCTGTGAAAGAGCTTGTTAACCACTATGTAAAGAAGGATTTAAGAGCTACTGGAAGATTCTAATCTCTGTATGGGCCCTTTGCATCTTGTCTGCTGTTCAATATTAACTGGAAACTTTTGTTTAAAGATGTATTGGCCTCTCCTTTTCTTCAGCTTTTGGATTTATTTATTGTCTAATTCTTAAGCAATTGTGATGTCCTTTTGGGTCTGATACCATATTAGTTTTTAAGTAAAAAATAATTCTATTCCATTTTCCTCCTTCGCCATCACTTATCAGATTTAGAAATTTGGTTCTTGTTTAACATTTTATTGCCAAGTCTGCCAGATACCAAATTTTCTAGTGCTCTACATTGTTTATAAAAAAATTTAGTGCTTACCTCTAGTTGAGTTTGAATAAAATACATAAATTTTTGAATTCTTTTCAAATATTTGATATCATTTAGACCAACTATTGGATACATGGTTGATTTTTTTTTAGTCTTAATCTAACTTTTTGATATATCAAGGCAGTCTCTGTGCTGATCTCTTTGCTAAACTTGCCAATAAAGAGTATATATTTTTAGTTTTCCAAATGTAAAGTCATAATTTTTATTTTTCTTCCTCTTCGCCCTGCCAATGAAAAGAGTAATCTTGATGACAGTTGCTCTAAAGGAACGTATTTATTATTTGAATCATGTTTGCATTATTTTAGGAGGGCATAAGTTTTGTGTGATAAGTTTTGTCTCCAAAGAACCACTTCAGTTTAGCTCTCCTGAACACCTTTGATTTTTATCTAACGAGTTTGTTGAATGCTAGAGTATGTTTTATTTTGAATTTTTACACTGTCAGTTACAATATATACTGTTTTTATCATGTTTATTGCCTACTTTGACAGATAAGGAAACTGAAACACAGATATTTTAGTAATCACTTGTAAAAAGTAAAACTAAGATTGGATATCAAGTTTGCTAGTTTTAATCTACAAAGGGGACATATTTTTTACTTCCATGTACTATTTGTAAACATCAAAAGCAACATCAAACAACTGTAATTCTTTGAATCTTATAAAAATCTGCCCTGTCTTTTATAGAAATTTCTAACCTTTCAATTATTGGTATCTTTTTATCTGTAAAAATCCAGGTTTTATTGTTTTTACCACCTACCATCTTCAGAATATCTCAGAGAAGGAAGGTGGTAAGAAGGAAAGGAGTGAATTAGAAACAGGAGATGTATATTCTAGTCTAAGATCCACTCCAGCTTTGAAAGCTTGACCAAGTTACTTGCTTTTTCTGATCTAATTTTCATCAAGGGGTAGAAGTAGATACTGCGTTAACAGGATGTAAGAATTAAAATTTGTTGATTTCTTTTTGTTTGCCCTGGGCCCACCCAGGCATGTAGACTCATTATTCAGAGACAAATGTTGAAGTGGGAACCAAGAAAAACCAGTGTTTTTTCTGAATGTTCAGTTTGTGGATTATCTCCTAGACAACTCAAGTCCCTCAGCCTTATCATTTTGTGCTTTACTTTTCTAGAAAAGGATGGAGGAGAAATGGGTTCATAATTCTAATAAGCCATTCAGGCAATAATTCCAATACTTGCTAAAATGTAAGAACCAATATGATGATATAAACATTCTGTTTCCCTGAAAATAATCTTTTAAAAGTCAGTGTTAAAAATCAGTATTTTTATGGAAACATAAAAATGGAATTTTTATGGAAACATAAAAAAACAGTATTTTTATGGAAACATAGACACAATCCCCAGCGCTTTTTAGAATGATAATGGTTTCCAGTACAGAACATGAAACCAGACTGGCCAGTGTGACCAGTGGCAACAAGAACCTCTGAGACTCCTCAGGGTATTCTGACCAAATAATAAAAAAGGTAGAGCCTGTGGAGAGAGTGATGAGTCTGAAAGCTGGCTTCTGAAGATGCGCTAAGAAGGGTCTCCACACAATCTCAATACAGAGTTAACCTGGGGAGTTAAGGCACAGGACAGTTTCAAGGAGCATATAGAGACACACTGTGCAGGGGACAGGGGCATGAAAAACAGCAGGCAAGGTATTGCCAGTGGCATCTCAGTTCTTCCCTGTGATAGGAATGGACAATCAGTGTTAAGGAAATCCCCAGGGTTCAGGAACCCCACAGCTAGCCTGTCATGATGAAGTCCTGCCTACAGTCTGTGTGGCAGGTGCGCTCAAGGGCCCAATGGAAAGCCTGCTAAAGAGACATGGGCACAAGACCTCCTGTGTCGTCCTCCCATGCATTTTGGTCTCTTTTCTTTTCCCACTTTTATATCTATAGAATTGCTCCTTGGTATTGCTTTAAGACTTCCCAACTAATCCTTTTTGTAACTTTTACAATATCCAGAGTGAGAAATATCCTTCAAGTAGTATAAATCAATAATCTCTGAATTAGGGAGTCCTCCAAATAAAAGTAGTCACCCCAGGAGTGCTCATATTGGAGCAGCTACACAGTTGGCTTCTGGCTAGAAATCTGGCTGCACTTGTCAATGTGGAGGCCCTGATACTGTGACAGTCTGGAGGAGGCAACTGCAGAGTCGTGGTTGAGAGTCAAGGTTGGAGCCAGACTACTTGAGGTTCGCTTACATTCTGGGAATTCCGGGCAGGTAGTTCATCTGTAAAATGGAGATAAAGATAGGATCCTATTGGTAGAGGTGTTAGGAAGATTAAAGAATAAGATGTATATGCAAAGTGCTTGGAATACCCTCATATTGTTAGTGTAGAACGTTTTCATTAATCCACCTCTGTCTATAGCAAAACAGGCAATTGCCTGTGATGTGGGGCTTGTAGGACTCTCCAAATATTATTCCTACTGGGTTATCATGGGGTTGAAATTATCACTATTGACATTCTGAGTTGAGATGGCAGCAATTCTAGAATTGTCGAATATGATTCTAAGGGTGTACTTGTGAAACCATTATGCTGTGGTATGCTTAGTTTTTGTCAGATGAGTTAGCTAGACCTAGAGAGAATGACCCTGAGATTGGTGCAAGTACGAGCAATTCGAGAAACTTACAGCGGGGCATACCTAAGTGAGGATCTCTGTGGTTAACCCAAGGATGCGTGAAGCTAGCGATGAAGGGGGGGGGGGATCATGCCTTCTATTTTGCCCCTCCAGCCAGCCTTGCCTATAAGGAAATCAAATGCGAACACATTCTGACACTTAACCAGAATCTAGATGGGTTTGTGACTGTGTTCAATACTCATGGTTTAGCTCCCTTGACTCAGAAAGCCCGCATCCCTCTGTCTTTATTAGTAGCTCTGTGCAGCACGGGGCTGAGTTTCTCTATTGATCTCCAGATAGCACAGCCAGGCTCCCAGCTGCCCTCACGGTTGCCTCTGCTCCGAGAGAGGAGCCAGGCGAGCACTGCTGCCTTGGTATGCACTGGGAAGGCCCTTGTTCGCACAGACATTGTCCAATCCTGTGCAAGGTGAATTGAAAAAAAAAAAAAAAAATGGCTCCTGAACAGGAGCTTACAATTGTAGCAGTATGTGGAAGGAGGAAAGCGGCCATCTTATCCCTGTGTAAATGAATTTAGGATTTACTTGAATCGCTTAGTCTACCTCTTGTCTACATGATCTCCTGTCATGTTGAAAAAAACTGATGCTTATCAATTCCAATAATGAGCATGTTCTTGACTTTAAATCAGAGACTCCATAGGGATTTATTTTCATGTGGGTAGTGTCTTTATTCTGTCACTCCAGACAACATATTCTTGCTTATTATAAGAGCCAGTAGCTAAAACTTTTGTATTATTATGTGTAAATTAAATTTTGGTATATTTAGTTTATTTTACATACAACATTTAAGTGAAATTCACCTCATCGATATACTATAATGCCCCCCCCTAATATTCTTTTTATTGATTTTGGTATTTCAGAAAGTATTATTCATGGTGACACCTACTGGGAAGCAAATTTCAGTTATATCAATAGATATTATTATAATATAGAGCACATTAATATTTGATGGGACATAAGTGTGACACAAAGGCAATAAACTCATTAATAAACACATGTCATTAATAAAACATTCGAAGATGGTAACTGAATTTTTAGCTCTTAATCCTAAAGTTCACTATTCATTTACCAGGTATATTTTGCATGTTGCCCACTGTTCATAAAAGTTATTCTCAATTATTGAGATTGACCCTCCTTTATAGTAACATAGAGCTTGGAAATAATTACAATTATCATATCAATATGAAATTCATGGATTTTATTAAAAAGAGAGATTTATCAAAAAATAACAATACTTCCCTCCCTTTTTCTTTTTTCTTTTTTTATGTGTGTTGCTTGGCAACCAACATTGATCTGTTAAAAAAAAAGTCACATGACTTAGAAAATGCTAGTGGCAATATTACTCTGTCATTTTTCTTTCTTATACCAAGCTGATGAAGGTACTGCTAACTGGAACAGCTATTAATTGTTTCTTCTTTTTTAAAGTTTAATTTCCATGTATTTACTATGCTTAGAGAATGATTCCGCTAGAGCTAGTAAACCTAGAATAGATGGTGTGAGAGTTAAATAAGGAAGGCTTCTTTGACATAAAAGAAATAGTATCACATTCAATTTTTTATTCATGATTGATTAGGTCAGTCTTGTCTTCTCCAAATACCAACCATGACATCACCTAAGACCAGGCAGTCTGATATCCTTCATTTTATTTTAAAACATAACCAAGAAGCTTGTTAATTGACTCTGTGAGTTGATGGACATGTGTGCTCCTGTGTTTTTATTAGAACCATCTTCCTGATCTTTCTAGCATCAAATGTATGCAGCTTTGGATCCCTTGGACCATCCCATTTTTCTGGTGTACCCCTTTCCACCCTATTCAGTCCCGGTTGTGCTTCATGTTGGTCTCCCTGGAATGGGGTACTCTGCTCTCAGATGAAATCTTTGATCTGCAGCTTTAATTTTCCCTAAAAGCTGCTGCTGACAAAACATTTAGTATTTGGGTGCCACCCTCCCAGTTGTCTGAGTTCCTTGTCAGAATTAAATAAGAGTGAGGGAATGGACAGTGAGAATTTTGTTGAGCTCCATACATTATTTTTATAAAGTATTTTTCTTTAAAAGAAGTGAACTGGAAGAAATGTACCTGTGTGCAGGAGGCAAGTGGCAACTCTAACATCACAATTAAATGGTCAAAAATGCATCACAAGTGAATAGAGGAGATTTTCCTTTTCAAGACTATTTTGATAGTTACTTGTTGATCGTGAGGCTTTGAGACATATTCCTCATCTGAAGTATATGTAGTTTCTCACTCCCTCTGTATTACACTCTCACATTTATGAGAATTGATGCTGTTTGTTCATATTGCTTTTGTGGCTTCTCCTACCCCACCCCATGTGAGAGTCTAACAAGGCAGACGCTTTGGAGACTCCTTACTGGCTAATACCTGACCCCTTTCTCTCACATTACAGCTCCAAGTGACCATTTTAAAGGCAAAAGGTCATCACCATCCACATCCCCTTGGAACCAATGTGCATCAACCTTCTAACCTTTGCCTCAGAGAGATGATGGCTGTTTGGGCTGCAATCCTATCATTACAGATGGTCCATATTTTATATTTAGTGTGGGAGGTCAAATTTAGGAAAGCAATTCCTCTTAAAGCTAAGAGTTCCAATAATCCAGCATCTTCTATTGGCTCATGGGTGAGTGGGCAGTAATGGGTTTATGGGAAGCGCCTGCTGGTCTGTCTTTTCTAGGGAGGGGATTATTCCTGTCAATCTAAATTTTTAGAATTGGTGGGCTCCCATTGTTTATTATTCAGCAAGCTTTTATTAGATTGTCTCTAAGCACAATGCGGCAAGTGGGGCATCCTTCTGAGCAGGCTAGCAGGCTGGATCAATATTTCTAGGCATTTAAAATCTTGGATAAAATAATGCTGCATTCTCATCTCAGCTCTGGAAGAGGAGTCTCGCATACTGTTCTATTGCACAGAGAAGATATGGGAAGATGCTCCATGACATTAGCATAGGTAGTGAGAGTCAAGGGATGATAGAATCTATGAGTAAGAGAGTGATTTTATTTTGGTGTATATGCATTTAATATTTTAATATAATATTTTGCTCATTTGTGATAGGCTAGCTGAAACCCACAAAGAAACATAGTGTGATTAGGATATCTACATGCATTTATTGTGCTAACTTCAAATCAAGTGTCACAGAAAGAGGCTGTTAATTTAAAAATTAACCATGTAAGTGAATTTTCATCTATGACTACACATATGTATGGAGTGGGATAGAAACTAGATTAGTTCACTTGTGTGTAACCAAATCAAGCACAGAGACTTGGGAACTTAGGAGCCATTTGATCTCAGAGCCTTTGGTTGTGTAAGTCCAGAAAGACAAACTCCTCAGGAAATGTGGGTCACAGCCTCCCTGTCTAGATTGGGTCTTCGCAGCCTTTATGAACTCCACAGGCAAAGTAAAGAAAACACTCCAGATCTTTGAGTGCAGACAGCATGCTTAAATTTCCCTTTTTCTTGTTTTCTAGTTGCTTTGATTAGAAACTAGTTGGGGCAAAGCAGTATCTAGGAGAAAACTCTCCTGAGACTTGAGTGATGTTGAATAATCCAATCCTTGGCCTGTCTGCCTCTCCCCTCCACTGGGCATAGAGGCAGGGTAGACACACATATGCCACAGACAGAACTGAGCAAGGGCATCAGGTTGTTATACTTTTAAGGTATTATATTAATAATGATAGTCATAATAATAATAATAGATAATAATGGTGATGGTAGCTGCCAGTATTATCTTTATCATTGAATATTTACTGTGTTTTAGATGTTCCACAATATTTTCTCAAATGTTCCTTTGAGACGAAATATTGTTAGTACCTAGTGATATTACAATCAAGGAGCTGAGATGCAGGAAAGAAGTGAATGTCTATTAACTATTACATGTCAGGCAATGTGATTGGAATTTCCATATATGGTATATAATTTTATTAAAACTCTCTTAGGTGTATGCTAATTAATTACACAGGTGAGGAAGTTGAGACTCAGAAAGGTTAAATATATTGCTTCAGATCACAGAGCTCCTATCAGATGGTGTTGACTTACACACTCCCAGTTTCACTTTGTCGCTGTTTTCACATGGCAGTGTTGCTTATAAGAAAGAGCAAACAGCACCTGTATTTAGGGCCTGTGTCTTTATCCTTCTTTTTCTCACCACTGCCTTATGTACACACAATCCTCAAGATATTGGACCCCAAGGACACTTGGAGACATAAGGATCAAATGAGTTGGATCCAATGTTCTGGACTCGTAAGTGCCACAGAGTCTCGAAGTCTTCAACAAAGATCTAGAGGACCCACCCAAGATGCTGGAACTCACTCCTTAACATTTGTGTTACTGACTTGTGTAATTAATGTTCATATTCACTTTGTTTTTGCAAAATATTTCAAAAAGTGTGTATTGCTGTCCTGGCTAATCTTTTAATGAAGCGCAGGGTAAGCTTTGGCAATGAGATTCCACCTTGACACAGAAGAGGCAGATCTGACATCACTGTAGATACTTGGTTCTATCCTTTTCCTGCTGGGACAGTCTGAGACATCATCACTACCACCAACATCCCATGGTCTCTTGTTCCTCACTGCCTTACATACAAAACAGGATGATGACTTGTCTGTCACTCTAACTTGTGAGTAATGAATATTGTCCTCTGTGATCGAAGGCTCTTTAAAATGTCTAACTAGCAACAGGATTGTAGTTTAAAAAGGTAGTAAAATGCTGAGGTCACAGGACTTGGAAAGCTATTAAACATAAACCTCTGCTGGGTACAAATATGTACCTGTCGTGATAGAGAGATGGAGAGAAACCAGAAATGGGAGAGTGCAGCAGGGAGTCTGACCAGGAACTTGGTCTTTATCTCTGCAGTTTCCTCCCTTCTCTCCTGTCTATGAAGAGAAAAGCAGAAGTTAGAACTAGTGACTGAACTCAAATTGTCTTTTCTTTTTTTCTCATTTCCCCTCAAAATTTATTTGCTATGCAAAAAGAGGTTAAAGGAGGATATTTCATGCAAACTTTGTTGGTTACAATAGTTTTTGTACACTAGATAGAAGATGACAGTGATGCAAAAATTGACAGCCCTTTTATTTATGGAGGGTAGTGCAGTGCAGAACCCTCAGAATTTTATTTTCACAGCAGGGAAGAAGTGATCCTAACATAAGAAAACAGAGTCTCTTGTGAGGTGTAAAGAGTATGGGGGATTGGTGTGGGGGGCTCCCCTCTCATTCTGATATGCTAAAAAGAGTCTGTGAAAATAGCAAAGGCAGAGACTGAGGACTAGGTGACAGTACATTAGCCAATTAGTACCTTCCCCTCTCACTGGTAAGTAGATTGTCAAAGAAGGAATCTGGAATCTAGCCTCCTCAAGAGCTTTTGCTGGTACAGTGTTTGCACAAACACAGAGTCTGGGCACCTCTTAGAGCTCACATACAGGTGGCTAGTCATAAAGACAGTGATGTGAGTCCTAGACCTAAAGACAAGCTTGGCATCTAGGCTCTGCCACTTACTTACCTGAGTTATTTCAGTTCTTTAAGCCCCAGCTTTCTCAACAACTTTTCAGCCTTGCAAGGTCTGAGGATGAAATGAAGTACTACATTTTGTGTACTTTCCAGAACATATTAAAAAAAAAAACCCTTGTAGAGTTCTGGTAACAACTATTATTCACTCTGAGAAGACTTAGGGACAATGGTAGGTAAAGCCTGATGAATGAATATTGATCATGGTTAGAGAATTTTTGTAATGTCTAGTAGTTAGTGAATTTTTCAGGTACTGAAGTTAGTTTTACTATTGTTTGTAAGGAGAGATCCAGTACACATTATGATATTTTTTCATAGAAAAAAACATAAAAAAATTTACGTTACTCATACTTGCTTTTTCTATCACTGATGTCTGGTCAGTTAGTAGGGAAGGCCAGAACCATAAGATTTTAAGGCAGCATTAAAAAATATGTTTAAAAAATTGAAAAAAAAACCCCATTGAATTATGAACTTACAGTGAAGTATTTTAAAACATTAAGAAAATGTTCCGAACATGTGTTCCTAGAGCAATCATGTGCGATTCATAGTGCATGCTAGTTTGTTAAAGGCTCTGCAAAGTCTCTGAAAACAAATCTTAGATTTGTTAATTTCAATCTTTGGTAAACTAATTTCACCATAGGATCTGCTTTGTACATATTACCTGCAAGCATTCCCACAACAGTTTGGGAAAATTGGTCAAGGACAATATTTTCCCCTTTTGGGGGTGGGGGAGGAATCTGCTAGTCTTGTACACAGAGAACCCAGGAAGAAATATGACTTTTAAAAATTCAACCTTAAGTTGGCATGAACATCTTTGCTGTAACCCTGAAGAATACTATGCCAGCTGTCTGCATTGAGCTGAAATGGGCATTGGTAAGGCATCCTTCAGTGAGTACCTCCATATTTAATAAATATTTACACTTGATGAGTATTTCTGAGTGTGCAGAGTGGGAACTTGCCAGTGCCCTAGAACTGCTTGCAGAATATTGGCAACTCATTTTGCTGTGAGTTAATTATGACATTCTGCAAGGAAACCATGAAAGGGCAATGAAGAGTTGCTGGTGTGAGAGGGACAGGGCAACAGCTCCACCCAGCAGCCTGCTTTGTTTTCCTTCAGCCTGGCCAAAAGGAGCACCTGAAAAGAATGAGGAATCTGATTATTCAGCTACAGAAAAGGCCAGAAAAGGTCTCAATGTCCCTTTAGAGGTACAGAATTGGAAACTACAGTAAGTTAGTTCCAACTCGGTGTATTTTGTCAATCCTCATTCTTATAGGAATGTAAATCTGAAGTTTTTTTCCACAAGACAATGTTTTTAGAAAGTGATATTTTCTTAAGTTAGACAACATGGGACTATTTCAGTTAAATTGTCAGGACATCTCCACCCTAACCCTGGCAACAGAAGTAGCACTTTCCCCAACTACTTATTCAACAAATATTCCAAACTAGACAGTGCACTGAGATGCAAATGTAAAGACTATCTAGTTCTTGATGCCAAGCGCTCTCTGGTAAGTCATGCATGTAAGCCAAACAAATAACTAGTACACAAAAAATGTTTGACAACTGAAATGGAATTAAAACACCCCAGAACTGTTTCTGGCTGGCATCACTGGGGCTTTATGGAAGTGGTATTTAAGTTTAGCCTATCAGGATGGGTAGGACTTTAATAGGATAATTTGAAATCATGTTTTAAAAAAAATTCCACTAGAAGTCTGGCAAGTGAACTAACCTCTCGTGCTTAATGGTTTCCTTATCTTAAAACCAACAGAGAAGAGCTAGTATCCATGAGCCTGACATAGCAACTCTCTCCCTCACTAGGGCATGAGTAGTGGACCTGCCGTTAACAAGTCTTTGTGGTCCCAGAGAGAAATTGATATTTGCTGATTACACTGTGCTGAAGTAAAATTACAAGAGTGCATTAAAATCCTTTGTAAAGAAGGTTATAGGCATTACAAAAATGCGTGCGCAACTTGGGCATTAATATTTGATTCAATATCTTTTAGTTGCATGTGGCATATTTTGATGGAAGAGGCGTGCGTAGATATAAATACAATTGGAGAAACACCAGCGCCTGTGCTAGCTGTCAGTAAGACTCCTGGCAGGAGGGATCCACTTGGCCTCACCCCATACATGGAATTTTTGAAACCATATCTTCAACTGAAGAGAAACAAGAGACTACTCTTTTTTTTTTTTTTTTAACAAAACTAGAAATTAGAAAGTTCTTACGACCAACACCCAATAAGGATTACTAGAACATTTGCTAGGTCAAAGTACTGTGCTCAGTGACATGGGTGGCAAATGGAAACACCATTTCTATTTTCTCAGAGACCCCATCAAAGGGACAGACATAGAAATAGTCAGGGAGCAAGAAAACAGCAAATAAGTGCTTGGGAAGGAGAGCATGGAAGGATGATCACCTGCGAGTGCCCATCTTATGGCACAGTCAATTACATTCTATTGAAAATATTCTTCCCCATTTTCACACCTAAACCACCCACATGGAAGTTTGTGGGTCATTACCAAAATGTGTTCTTTTCCTGTGTGTCTCTGTTTAGCTAGAGTAACTTCTTTGTTGGTTTGGAAGGAACTGCCCTCACCTTTTAGCCAGGGTTCAATTGCAGTGTTAAGCAGGAAAGGATTTGTTATAGGGTGTCATGCAGCTTTGGGACTTTGGAGGTGGCAGGGAGGTAGTCAGAGAACCAAAATTGGATGCTGCACAGCAAAAGTAAGCTACCAGGAGGAAGGCTTACTTATCTCTGGGTCTGTCATGTTGCATGAAGAACACAAAGATTAGGAGAAATAGAGAGGAGACTTTGTAGTGTCTTCTTCCTTTCTTTTCTGTCAGTAATTGCTGACTGGTCCTTTAATTTAACTCTTTCTCTACCACAGGCCATATAAGTTTTATGTACATAGACCCACCTCTGCTGGTAGCAGGGATTATAGTTTCAAACAGGTTTACATTTAAATTGTGTATGTAGAAATGTGAAAAATAAACATTTCTCTTGCATTAGTTTTTCAAAATGTGTGTGTGGCAGATGATATGCTAGGAAAATGGATATAACAAACCTAATTATGGTGGAAATTTTCATCTTGGCACTTTACAGGGGATATTACATGTTCTTAGGGCTTCTGTGACAATTGTGATAAGTTTAAAGGACTGGAGATCAAATTAATAAGCAGACAAGGAAGTTATAATAAATATCTGGTCTTATTATGGTGGTTAACCATAATCACCATAAACCAATGAAAGAAAATCCATAGAAAACATTTGGTTTACAAGTGGAAAAAATAGTTAAAACTTACATTAATATAGGCGGGAAAATTAAGATGATAAATACTTGTAGTTCCAGTACTAGTAGCTCTAATTATGATCTGAATACTTAGATGCCACTTCACATAAATTGGATATATTAGTGACCCAATTTATCTGGGGCACTTGGCCATGAACAAACAGTGCAAGAGGGGAAATTGGCATCTAAAATTTATTTCCTTCTGATACTTACTGGTCACAGTTAATACTATGAAATTGGACATAAGACATGAGAGACTCAGATAACTGGGAGACCTGGGGTCCTTTCGCTGTCTCTGAACAGGGCAAACTGGGGAACAGTTGCTGAACCAGGCCTCAGACCTGTTTTATCCTTGATCTTTTCTGAGTCTTACCAGCAGTATCCACAAACTGGAAAACTGGAGCCCAGTTAATTCAATTCAAATTGGAAGTCTTGGACATCATGGACATGCTGTCTATCACTATTCTTCCTTCAATCATTCACCTCCTTTTTGCTCCAGTGCATATTCTCCCTTGACTCTTACCCCCTTCCCCTCAATCTGCTTCCACTCCATCTTTACCGCTGTGTGTCTGTTCCTTCAGTCTCCTCTCATAGTATGTCTACTTTGGGCACTGATCATCATCTGTTTCTCATTTGGAGACCTCACTTGTCTTTTGGCCCTCTAAATAAGACTGTAATTCCCCTCCATAGCTTCTCTGACTCCCCACAGCCTCTTTGATACTATCTCTATTCATTCAGGAAACATTCTCCTTGTTTTGAAACTCACAGGAACTTCCTATAAGCCTCTCCATGCCCTGTGGCTATAAACTTCCCCATGATTCACAAGCAGATTTTCTCCTCTCCCATTCCTGTCTTCACCTGGGTGAATTCTTACATCATGAAGCAATACACTAAGAGATCAGTTCCTCTACCTCTTCAAGGCCAGTAGTTTTCACTTCTATTCCACATGACAGTCCTCATGTACAGAAGTGCCTTGCCATCAGACTAATCATCCCATTCCTGAACTTAAAAGGTCTTTTTGTATGAAAGAAACTTCCCATTCTTCCTGCTTTCTCTGTCGCTTCAGCAGTAGTGACTTGTCAAGTTTCTCCATTTGTTGACCTCTAATTTCTTTCTGCATCAACTGTGTTGCTGTTTATTTTTGAAAATTTATTTTATTTTTACTTATTTTATTTAATGCAGTTATTTTATCTTTATTTTTTATTTTTAAATTTTCATAAAACATTGGTCATATTTGCATAGTTATTATTCCCTTTATGGCCCACCTATATCACCCTCTCCCCTCCATTTCCCTCCTACCTTCCTTCCCCCTTCCAGTTACTCTAACACTTCTCATGCTGTAAATTGATGCTTAGCTCACTGTTCTCTTTTTCCTGGAGAAATATCCTGGAGTAAGCTTTCCTGGGTGAGAACCTGTGTTCCTAGAATGCAGCAGTCCAGGTTTCTGGAATCTCCAGAGTTTTCTGTGAGGTAGGCAGCTAGGTCTTGCAGGTCAGGAACCTCTCATAGGGCAGGTGTGTGGCATGGCTCCATGCCAGAACTGTAAACCATGACAAAGGAGAGGAACTGAATCAACCACCTGCTGGAATCTGTCCCCACCAGGGAACTTAACCACTGACAGTGACTGGGAGTTGGGTACCCACCTCAGAACTCCAGAACTATATGGGACAGAAGCAGCACCAAGGGACAGATACTGGCAAGGAGATAGCCAGCGTGACCATCACCTCCATCATAGGAAGCACTGCAACAAAGGAGCCCGAAGAACCATATCTCATACCTGCTGCTGTTTATCGTAACTACTCTCTCACAGGCCCCCTTACATCTCTTTCCTGCTATTGTTTTTGACACATCTTTACATGCTGCTAGCTGCATAGCCAGCCTGTTGAATACCATTGAACAAAGTCACAATTTGTGTGTATGTATGTCAGCCCCAAATCATAGTTTCTGGCATCCTTTGGGCCTCAAGATTTTCCACTAGTGATCTTTCTCACTTTTCTGGTCCATACTTCCATTTCCCTTAACATTTCTGTCCTCTTCAATGCTTGTCCTAATCCTCTCAGTGGGTGGATGACACCAATTAACTGTTACCTTTAATCATGTAAAGACCAGAATGATATTTAAATATAAACAGCTTCAACTTCTCCTTATGAGAAATTTGAGATATTCATTTAATCTCTTACCTGCACCTTGTCTACATACAGACTTATTTACTTGTGAATCTGTTCTCCAGACACTAATGGGACATTTCCCTCCTTGCTTTGTTTCTCCCATCTCATTGGGAATCTTTTTCTGTCAACAATCTCCCTTTTCTATTTTTTATTCAGCTTCTTTCTCTCCCTTGCTTCTTCTCTTACCCTAAACTATGATCATGTTCTTCCATCTTAGGAAAAAACCAGGACAAAACTTTCCTTTTGTTTTATGATGTTTTTGAATTCTTAGGTATTCTCTTTTCTTCCACCATATCACAGTTTTTTAAAATGCCTCAATATGCCATTTACTCAAATCCACTGAAAACTGGTCTTGACCACTGAAATTGTTTGACCAAGACCACTGTGACTGCCACATCACCAGGTGATTGTGGTATCTTCTGTCCTGTCTCGTCAGCTTCTCTGCAGTGCTTGATGTTTGGGGGTTCATTCTTATTTATAAGGCCCTACATACCTTCTTCAAACCAGTGGTGTGAAGTAGTGTGATGATAGGTGTATCCTGAGGTCTTATACACATCTTTGCCTTGAAATGCTATTCCCTTTTTATAGGGCACTCTTCCCTTTATTCCCCTTTGCCTGGAAAAATCTCATTTAACCTTCAAACTCTACCTTAGATATCATGTTCTCTGCCCTGCCTTGCAGTCTTAATTTTTTGGTATGGGCCTCTTATTATTAAGTGTGTCTTTGATGAAGACCTTTCTACAAGCTGGGTCTCAAAAGTAATCTTTAGTCACCAATTGTTTCATTTTAAATTAGAAATGGAAAGAGGAAGACGTAGATCTCCATAGCTAATAAACCTTGTTACGCGTGTCTTTGTTTGCCTGTGGTGTCAGTGTTGACATAGTGTAACTAGTCATTCTTCTATTTTGTCTTTCCCTCTGTTTCAATGCATCTTTAGTAAACATCAACTCTGGATAATTAACTTTGACATCTAATATTAAAGCTGGCTCAGTCAAAGTAGTTATTGTTTAAGCACTAAGCTCTCATTTTTTTTTCAACCTGAGTTGAAAGAAAGTCTTTGATCCTTCCTTTTACAAACTGAATGATTTCTTTAAAGGCATAATTATCCCGATTGTAATATACCTGTTTGTATTTTGTAGGAGAAACAGAACATGGGTTTAGGTAAAATTCAAACAATTAGGCCAAAAATGTAAAAGAATAATATTATTTTGAAAATCAAGAATTTAACACTTAAATATACTAGTACAACAGAATGGCATTTTATCAAGCACCTTAGATTAGGTTTTACTTTGTAATTTTTCAAGAAAAAGTATCAAGTAAGAAAGTAGACCAGGAGGCCCTTCAAGTTCTGCCTATCACTGGCTTGGGAAGACCTCTCCAGCGTGCTCTGGATGGCTGTCTGTTGTTGCTTATGTTAATAGCACTGGTGTCACTGACACTTCTGGGCCCCATCACTACGCAGATTGATGGCAAAGCAGTGCTGGCCAATATGGCCTTTAGCTGTCCTCTGTCTAGACACAGTCAGGATTACTGGAAACCTGTCTCTTTTCTTTATTTCATGGATACTTTACTCTTTTGCACTTAAACCTCAATCTCGAAGGGAACAAACATCTTTTCTCCTTTGACATTTTACAGGGATGATGGGTTTTGTTTTATGTATTCATACTTAACTACGTTAAACCCCACTCTCTTTCCATATCTTCATGAGCTAATGAAATAGCTTTTCCAGGCTACCTTAAGTAGTTTGCATATTATCATGTATAGTAGGTATAATACTTTTGAAACCACTCTCCTTTATGCCCTTTTATCAGATTCCATTTTTTTCCCCACTGCCATTATTGTTGGATGAGGGATATATAATTAAAATGCTACCTCTAATGAAGAGTAGGACATGGGAATGTCCTAGCCCAAAAGAAAGAATGGGGAGAAGGCCAATAGCTTCCCAGTCCCGGGGGATTGTGGGGAGAATGATTGAGGGTGAAATGGAGGAATAAATAGGTTCTTGATGGGTCCTCACAGTGTAGGACAGTCAGGCAGTGGGGGGGGGCCTCTGTGCAAGATTAAAGCTATGATTTCCTCTTTGCACACTGAGGTCTTCTTGTAAATGCCATTTTGAAGAAGAATCAGAGAAAATCTGAAAATAAACCAAATGAGATGATGAAATAACCACTTCAGCTATCATCTTTTGCATTTATCAGCTTCAACTTAAATCAAACTCTGATTCCCTGAAAACTGTGGGCCTGAGAGGAAGATTAGTTCTGATGTGAAAGCAAAGGGATTTTTATTTGTGTCTCTATTTTAAGTACACTGGGGCCTTGTTATATGTAGAAAAAGTATGATGCCTTTCTTTCCCTAATATATGGAATCATTGGTCATGAATGAAAGCTTGGGTAGTATGATGAGAAGTCTTTGTTTCAAAATGAAATTGTTTGTAAAACCTGAAAATGGAAAATGGTTCCTATTAGGACTGCAGGAAAATGTTTGAAGGTACCTGATTGGTCTCCTTTCGGAGATCAATCCTTCAAAAGGAAGGTGTGAGAGCTTTTCTAGCCATTTTAATGACAGACTGCAATGTCATTGTGGTTGACTCCTCTGTCTCCATTCTATACCAGCTGATAATTACAGCCATTTACAGAAATTTTAGTATCATTTCTATTAATCAGTTAAAGAATGGATATGCTTACAATGATTTGAATCAATGAAAGATAAGAGGTAGTCTTTCTGGGACCTCCTTGGAAAGAAATTCTGTACTTATGAGAGAAAAGTGGCAGGTTAGCCTTTTAATCTGGATGGCAGAGTGGAGAAATGATGAAACAGAATCTCAGACAACTGAGTTGAACCTTTGGCTCAATTGATCCTGAAACCTGCCTCACCTCCAGATTGCATCTTGGGTGAACTAATGTGTAAGTCACAGTGTAAGTCATTTGGAGATTCAGTTATTAGTGGTGCCTAGCAACTTTACTGAGGCATAGATCATTGGTATTTTTTCTATATGATAGAGAATGGAATTATTCAGAGAGACAAAGTAGTCTGGTCACTGTTTTGGTACCAAGAATACATTCTTCAGGGTGTTTTCTAAAATCTATATGTTAGTGCTTCCATGTGGATTAGAAACATACTAATTTGGGAGCCTGGACATTCACTTCATTCCTGATTTCACTCCTGATTCTTCTGCTAAGTAGCTGGGTAAACAGTAGTGTCCCTAGGTTTCTGTTTTCTCAGTTGTTGGACAAAGGTGTCAGACAATCTCATTTCTAGACAATCTTAGTAGGCTTTTTAAAACAGTATACAATTTTAAAAATATGCAAGAAGTGTACTTAAAATCTTAAAACACATATTCATGGATGTCCTTTAGGATTTGGATTAATTTTTAGCAGATATAGTCAGAGATAATTTTAAAATGAGGTAGTTCAAGGATAATACTGAAGAAATCTGAATTAGAGATACAGTAAGATTATTTCAAACTAACTTGGAGTCCAATTTGTCTTACCTATCAACAATTCTTACCTGTACCACTCCTGTACTTTATTCTTTTCAGTTGTGAAGATGCCATGGGCCTAACGAAGAAGCTTTATTGGGATAGATGACCAAGTAGAGGGGGTTATAGAATCATCAAGTAGGAAGGAACCACAAGAGGTCATTGCAGTTCACCTGCTTGCTTCTGGGCTAGACTCCATCAAAAGTGCCCAGACAAATAGGCGTCTGCTTCTATTCACAGGAATCTAAGGAAAGTGATGTCCCATTCATGCTAAGTAGTCATCACGTTTCATGTCTTTAAGTCTGATTAACCAGACATTCTTATTTGAAGATTTTCATGTTAGCTTTGCATGCTTGTTATTGATAGAAAATTGGGAAATGAGAGAAAATAGTTGAACTAATATTATCCTGTATACCATTTTATCACTGCAGATACAGGAACCCTTGAACTCAATGATGAGTAATGCTTGAGCTGGCAAAATAAGGAAGGCTGGTTAAATTGAAGTTCAAAATTGAGAGAATGCAAACTAATGGACACTCTTCTTTATAGTTGGTTTAATTTCCTCCTCCCGTGATTTAAGCTGATTTTCTCTTACATTCTTCTCTATGGAGTGGGAATATACTCTGATTACCATTCTTTCCATAATAATTTTTCATTCTTTTGAAGAGTTATTAACTTTCCCTTCAGATTTTTCTTTATAAGACTAAATAGTTCCATTTCTTTTAACCTTCCTTCATATATTCTATTTTTCAAATATTAATAAATTCTATCATGTGTCCCTGGACTGGTTCCAAGACTTCCACATCTTTAAGCACTAGTGTTGTAAATAGTACTAAAATAACAGCCCTGATCATTGTAGGATGCAGTTCTTTCCATGCACTTCTGTGTAGTGAGCGCATGGAGCATAGATACTAGGACCAGGATGCCTGGGTTCAAACCCCAGATTTGGTGTTTTATCAGGTTATTGAACCCCTGGCTCCAGTTTTCTTGTCTGTGAAATGGGTATATTAAAAATACGTATCTACAGGTTATTAAAAGCACTGAGTCAGTGTACATAAAGAACACACACAGCTAGTTATGATATAGGAATAAAAATTAAAGAAAGCAAGACTATGGAATGAATATTAGCTTCTAAAAATTTGAGTTTTACTTACACAAAGGCTTAGGAAGTTATATGCAAATTGTTTAAGGAACATGAGCTATGGTGTATTAACTTTCATTGTTTGGAGTGAAGACCTTCAATGCTGCTTATGTTGCTGGCAGTTTGAAAGGCACCTGGCTCATCATTTATTTATTACCTGTGTGATTTAAGGAAATTCCCTCAAATGTTTTGGGTCTCAGTGGCTACATCCATAAAATAGGAGTATTGACAGCTCATCCTCCTGAACTATATGATTTCTTTTCAAATTTTCGGGCAGTTTCTAATAGTAAAGTTTGGTTAACGGTTGGTAATAAGTTGAGAGAATAAAACCACAAAGCATACAAAGTAATAATCTACTGAAAAGAGCCTCCTTTCTAAAGACCAAAATTCAATAGCAGGGCCTGAATCCAGGCTGGTTTTAAAGGCATGATACTTTATCTTATTTAGAGATAATATGGTAGGTATTTAACAAGTAGTCACTGGCACTGATTTGAACTTAGATTCTAACTATTGGGTACTAGTAAGGTTACCGTTTCTCCTTGGGTCTCAAACACATGTTTTGTAATTGGGGGATAATGATGCCTATGTTATACAGTTATTTTAAGAATGAGAATAAGCTACTACCTGTATAGTACTTCTTAGAGTGACTGCACCTTATAAGTGCTCAACAAATGATAGCTGTTGCGATTGTTCTCTAGTTTATGGGGAGAGGGCACCAGAATTCAAGATCATGAGTCCTTCTGGGTCTTCGTTCATACATCTGTCTGAATGTTGTGCCTGAAGCTTACCTGTGAGGACCTCAATTTTAGGAGTGGTAAGGTTCAGGTGGGTACACAGCAATGTCTCCTTCCCAAATATGAGAACATTTGCCTGAGTGCAGGCTTGGTGGTTGGGAAGGCAGGCCCAGAGGAGAACTGAGATGGGGGAGGCAGAATGGGAAGCCACATGATAATGCAAACCACATTTCCTGGCTCGACCACTTAGTTCTTTCCCTCGGGAAATTTTTACTGGTATTTTGCCTTACTGTGAGTCTTTGCACTTCCTGTTCTGAACTGGTTAAGAAGATAATTATAACATGGTTATGGGAAATGGTAATGAAATATACCTCACTATACAGCAGGAGGGAAGGGGACATATGCCATTTGGGAGACACAGTGGAAACCGACTGTTTTTAAAAAAACATTTATGGCTTTCCAAATTACAATTGATACTATCTGTTTTAATTATTTTTGAGAAATACAGAAATAAAAGAATTATTAAAATAACAAATACGCAACATTCAATCATAACTTTTCTTCACATCCTGTCAATTTTTTCTTTCTCTTTTGCTTAGTCTCTCTCATTGGTTGTATATGCATTTATGCTTTATTTCACCTATATATACATAAAACAAATGTATTTAAAATTTTTATAAGATATCTAAACAAATATGCATCACTATTCACACATATAAGTTTATATGTGCACATATATTATTTTATCCTGGTTTTAATAGTATTATTTGTAAATATTCAAATTATTTACATATTTTAAAATGCATAATATTTGTTTTGTGTTTAAACAGTTTAAGTATTCAGACTGATATTTAAATCATTTACATTTGTTTTGTTTTATAAGCAAAGTTGTAGTAATGTGCTCCCACAAATATTCATATATATATTACACATATATATGTATAATAAGGTTACATTCCCTGTAATGAAAATGTTACATATCTTCTCAGCTTTTCATTTGCTTTTTGTTTATAGATATTATTTGATTTCTTCAAATTTAGTGTATTCAATTCCATCAATACTTTTCTTGGAGTTTTTAATGCTTAGAAATTCCTAAGATCAATATATTGCTTTAAAAAAATCTATATTTATGGTTTATTTTTATTTGTAAAATAAACTCACTTAATCCACTTAAAATTTATTTGGTGTAGGCTATAAGATATTGTGCAAATTAACCGTCTTCTCTTTTTCTCTAAGGCTCAAGGGTCAATATTTTTTTTTTGTAAGAAACAAGGATTTCCCTAAGTCATGCCAAGATCACAGAAGCAAAACAGTCTGTCTCTAAGCTGCTGCCAGCTGTGTGAGGTGGGACATAAGGAGTCAGTTCCTGGCCTCCGGCTCTGGGGGAAGACTTAAACCCTGGGCCAATGTTGCTAGAGAGCTGGCTTGTTGAAGAGAGAGCCATTTAGACCCCTGTGCTCTCAAGGTTCCTAGTAAAGTCATAGAGGCAACAATCTTCTGTTGATTGAATTTTAACTTAATTTAATTTAATTTCCTTGGCAATCACAGATGGTGTCATGCAGCAGCTAGGGGCTAAAAAGGGGCACTCTGCAAAAGGAATGAAAACATATTGAGTTATAATCAGAAGCACAAGCAAATGGAAGCGAAAGTGTGACTCTCAATGGTGAGTTACAACATGAATTCTCAGTACAGTGAAGGGCTAGATATATCTGTCTTCACCAAGGGTCCATGCAAGTTTCAGCAGTAACAGACATGTCACCAAGGCTACTAGCTTCAGGAATAGAATCTAACACTGAGGATTCAAGAATGTTAAAAATGATGAAGGAAAAGTATTCAAGTTTTTCTAAGTGAGTTGAATCAATACTGACAAAATTATTTCATTGGGAATAACAGACAAATTCTCAGCTAAGAGTGGAATTTCATCTCAGTTTACAGTAGGGAGGAGGACACACACCTTGTCTGTGTTTATTGTGTTTTGGTTTTGTCATATTAAAATATCAACAACAACAAAAAGGCCATTGTTTGATGTTTTCTGTTTCACGTTGCCCCAAATCACAAGGCTTTCTGCTGGAAAAGATAAGGGCAGCCTCAAAGTGTTTCAAATGGGGAGAAGGCACTCACTCCGGGGAGTCCTTCAGGGAGTTAGAGAGGAGGCAACCCGAATCATCTTAGGACTTCTGCCTCCAGATGTGTTATTTATTCACCCAGTTAACAGCCATTTCCTGTAATCAGTAAAAACTGATCAATCCTTCCTGATGAAGATGGAGCCAAGAGGTTTCTGGCCAAGGAAATGTCTATGTTGTTTCTAATCTGCCCACACGGCAGATGGGAGGGAAGCTGAGTCTTACATGGCTGTGCTGGAGATCTTTTCACTGCAGGGCTCTAAGGCGCAGGCCTGGCCATTTTCCGATGCAACACAGTTATGATGATACCCCTTTTCTGTCTGTCTGTGCTCTGGATTTGGAGGTTTCAAGCCATACTCCCTGGAATATGAACTCACCATTGTTCATTTTTTTTTTCAATTTTGGTGAATAAATGGTACACTTCAACAAAAATTTGTTAAAACACACCCCAGAGAAGCAAGCGGACCTAAAGGTGGCTGTCAAGTATCCATTTTTTAAAAATAGAAAACCGGCACTTTGAAATGATCAAATTGTACTATTTTCTATATCCTTATAACAGGTCAGGTGCCAAAGCTTGATGAACGAGATCGAATCACACAATGGGATCAAAGGGACAGCCAGCCCAGTTTATTTCCAGAGGAGAAGCTTACCAGTACACAAAGGAGAAAAAGGGACTAGGCTTGAAACCAATTCTTTCCTGGAGTGCAAATGTGAGAGAAAGGACATTGCCAGGGGCAGGGGTCTGTAGCAGGTCTGTGGGCCTGGCTGCTCGAGTTGGAAGTAGTTTACCTGACGAACTGGGGAAACACAAGCCTGTTCGTTTAGATGAAAAGGAAACCCTCACCTCAACTCTGTCTTTAAAATTATATGGATAATTCAGGTGAAAGCAGCCTTTTCTCTCTCCTGAATTATTTAGGTAATTGATTACGTCCATCTGCTTCTCGTCAGAGAACTCAAGGGCCAAATGCTTTTTTGGCATCTCCTTTTCTATTCTTCCCTTTTATGTGACTTCCTCCTGTCTGAACCAGAAGTTTCCATGAATAATCACCCACCAGCTGTGATGGCTACTGTGTTCACCTGCTCTATTTGCAAATCTGAGTGGTCTCACAGCTCAGGCAACATTCCCCAACTGGTTGACAGTGCCCATGTGGCTCCTCAGCTGTGAGAGCATCCTGTTCTTTCCTGTCTTCAAAGTTGTGATTTGTCTGTTTTTCAGGTACATACAATCAAGTTGGTGGTGCAGATAGAATTTTACTCACCAGACCCAGTTTTTTACAGCGCTGCTAGTCCTGGAAATTCAGGAAGCTTTGGTGTGAATCTCTGTGTGTGGTCATTTTGACTGGGCTGGACATTTGTTTCCAAGTGGTAACTCCATTTACCTACAGTTGTTTTTGCTTGCTGACTTTGGTCCTATCCCCTGTGACCTTGGATGACAGGAATTCATAAGAGAGCAAATGGAAAGGGGTAAGACCTTGCTTCTGGAATGACCTACTCATTCCCTAAAGGGGTGCTTCCATCCACAGTGCTCAGTGCCTGGAAAAGGTAAATGGATTCAGGGTTAAAAAATGTTCACTTTAATAAAATTTCTTTTTAAAGTCAAAACTCTGAGCTGTGTGATTAGTAAATAAATGTTTTCCAAACTTGAAATCCAAACCCTTGGGTTCAAGTCTGCCCTCTGATAATTGTTAGGGTCATCGCTTTGGATAAAATTCTCTGAGCCACAGTTATGCCATCTATAAAATGGGATAACGGTGCTTGTCAGAGCTCCCTGGGTTGTCATGATATTTACATGAGAACCTGAAAACACTCCATGAGCTATAAGTAAGCTGTGTAACTATATGACAACAAGTGCACAATTTTGAATAGCTAACGTGCAGCACTTACAGTGTGTCAGGCATTTTTCCATTTTACATTTGGTCGTATGCTTAACTATTTCTACAACCTTCATGAGATGGGGACTATATATTCAGTCCATTTTCAGATGGAGACACTAAGGCACATAGAGGCGATGTAATTTGTCTTAGGTTTCACAGCAGAGGGCAGCTGGCTCCAGAGTCTGAGCTCTTAGCCTGTGTTGACTCTCTGGGGTCAGTGTGCTTTGTTGCTGGGCATGGAAACTTTGAGAAGTGCCAGCCTAGTTGGTGTTTTGGCTAAATTAACAGACTGGGTGACCTAACTAATTCTCCATCAGGGGATGCCAGAGGCTTCTGTCATGTGACTCCATGGGACATGAGGCTGCAGAGACCAGAGCAGCTCTCTGAGCTTCCCTCCACTCCCATCCAGTTTCTCATCAGCTCTTCTGGCTCTGCCCTGAAATGGCAACAAGAGCAGACCATGTGGGAGGTGGAGAGGACAATCATCATACCACTCTTCAATTCAGTACTCTTCCAATGAGCCCCTCCTATTTTTCAAGATCCAGTCATGAATTCTGCCTCTGAGAGCAGGTACTCCATTGGGCTTATGACACCTTTTGTCCTCAGGAGTTCAGTGATGTTTCTTTTTAATCAAAGTCAATGCCTGACTATTAGTTGTTAATTCAAGTCCAGGGGGCCCCACAATGGCTCTGCCTGACCTGTCTTCTCAGAGAACAGACCAATCAGGGAGAATTTTGAACACATGTCACTTGAACCCAAGTTGCCAGGCTGCACATGGTAAGATTTCATAGAAGACCATGAGATCCTGACAGGATTCTGCTGGTTGGTCAATGTACTTTGATTTATCTTTAGAGCGTTAAGATAAGCAGATACAGTTAAGCTGCAGGATAGCTTTTGATTAGAAAGAAGAAGTAAAATCTTTTAGATTTAGATGATTTGTGAACTGACCAACTATTAGACAATTGCTTGTATTTGCTTAATGCTTTGGAAACATAGAAAAGATAAATGAGATGTTAAAACTCAATGTGACAACTGAAAATTTATTTTGGTTTTCTTTATGAAAGATTTGTATCTGCTTTGTAAAAATGATAATGAATAATAAGAGCTACTATTTATGAATCACCTTCTGTGTTTAGTCACTTTGTAAGCTGTCTTAAATTCCTACCAGTAATTTTGTAAATTAGATCTTATGATTTTTAAAATTTTGCTTATGGTTAAAATTTACTGCACTCTGCTCTCAGAAAGGGTATGTAATTTGCCCATTTTCAGAGCGCTGATTTTGAGCAGCACTGAAATTCAAGTCATATATATACATATAAGTATATAAGTATATATGCATATATAAGTATATACTTATATAAGTATATACACACATATAAGTATATATGCACACATATATATATATATATGCACAGATACATATATGTGTATATATACACACATATATACATATATATAAATATATAATATATATACACACATATATATTATATACATAATTTCCAACTCCACAGCATTTCCAATCTTCTGGTCCCTAGAAGAAAGGGGAAAGGGACAGAAATTCAGCCCTATCTCTTCTCTGACATCCCTAACAATTCACTCCGAAATATCAGTTTGAGCCTGTGTTTGGCAAATGTTCCCAGGATCAACTAGGGATCTAAAAACCTCAAGAGAATTCGAGGTCAGGATCCTTTCATCTTGGGTTAGCAAAGAAGCGGGTCTTTTTTTCTGTGTGAAGGGGGATCTAGCAGAACATGGTGGTTGAGAGCTCAGATTTGGAATTACCCATTCATACTTGGTTTTCCAGTCTGACAACTGGATTGACTTTACCATCTGGGTTTTTCTTACTCTCTCTGACCATTAGTTCTTCTGTTGTAAAATTGGAGCATAATAATAATAATTATATATAGCATATAGATTAAATGAGATTGTTGCTAAGTCATATTGTCACTTACTTCAATTTGTTACATACTGCTCAGAAAGGAGAAAAATTCATTTAGTAGAAGTCACCTATATTGCTCTGATTACAGCTTCATTCAACAACGTTCCTTGTTTTTCCAATGTACCAAGACCCCTTAAATAGTTAATTTTGGAAAGCCGTGTGTCTTTTATAGAAGAAGGTAAATTTTTAGCTTGTCTTTATGCTTATCTATTTTAAACAAATACTGTCAAAATGCACAAACGTATCATTTCATATAATCTTCATAATATGTTGGATGATTTCTATACAGATATTATGTCCCCATTATCACAGATAAGAAAGCCTGGGGATCACTTCAGATAATTCATTTGAGACTTCAGTGCCAACTAATGGCAGAATCCACACTTGATTCCAAGTCTTTAGATTCAACTTCCAGGTTGTCTTTATCACCCAAAGGTGGGACTTTGTAAACCATCTAGGTATCTAGTAATACCACTGCAGTAAAGACAACAGACTTCCATTTTGAACTCATTGTGCAAAATCACATTTCATGTGATTGGGTTCAGTCCTTAGCACAGCCTAGGCAATAGACATTTCCATACAGAGGAGGAAACTGAGTCTTGGGGAGGTACATGTTACCATATACCTGGAGAGGTTTGTTTCAACACTGAACTCTTACAGTACTATACTCTCCATGGTGTACTTCCTTCTGGAATCAAGCCTGTCAATATGGGTAAAGTCCTACCTCTGAACTGGCCATGAGGACACCCAGCCTCTGTTGTACATGCTTCTGGAGCATATGGAGTCCTGGAGCATGGTTGGTGGGTGGGGCCCAGAAATTTGGAGCATATGGAGTCCTGGAGCATGGTTGGTGGGTGGGGCCCAGAAATTTGCATGAGATTTGGCATATCTATTCTTTTGATTTAAAAAAGCAATATGGGAATAGTGTGGACAAGGTGCTAAATTTATAGGAATATTAAAGATTAACTGGAGCCTTCTAGGAGCATGTGTTCACTGGCTTCCATTATCAAGGGCTCTTTCCTAGGGAAGTTTTGGAATTCCTGACTCAGCCAGTGAATAAAGTGCACCCATTTTCTAGAAAATGATGTACAGGAAGAGCACTGAATAGCTATTGCTTTTTGTAGCTCGTTGCAGTCAAAAGGTGTGGACCATTGATTAGCAATGGGCACATTTTTCTCCAAAGGCTTTGCCCTCCCCTTGCTCTGCTAATCCTGTTTGCAGGCATTTCCCCATAGAGATTGCCACTTCCTAATAATGAATAAGCTTGCACTTGTGAGTTCAAACTGGCAAATTGCCACCAGACATTTATTAGCTCTGGATTAATGGATCAAGACTCAAACTTTCTAGTTAAAAGAACAAGACACGCCCTCAGGATTCAAGACTCTTTAAAAAAAAAATCCCCATTTACTTGGCATTGCCATTCCTTGCAGTCCTGGGAGTTAGTTTTTTTTTCCTTTCCCTTCCTTCTAGAGTTCAATTTGTAAGTAAAGTCACAAGGAGTACTTATTTTTCATCCATTTTTGAGGGGGAGAGGAGGATTGCCATTCCTGGGAACTTGGGATGGGAGAAGTTCTGTTCATGTTCTGGCAGAAGTTACTGCTTACTGGGCATGGGAATATGTCTTGGTATTAAAATGGCCACTATACCCTGGGTTTCAAAGTGCAGCAGGAGTCAAGGCAAGGAAAATGATTAGCCTGCGAGGGAGAGACTCCAGGGTCTGTGTGCATTGTCTGAGGGCTCCTGGAAGGCTGACCTGGGGTAAGAAGATCACTCTGAACACTGCAGATAGCTGAGTGGGGACAGTTCGTGGGCCTTGGGAGATAGTTTTTATAAAGAAGATAGAGTTTCTAGAATAGTCAAAGAGGGTCAGCGTTAGGATGACTGCTTCAGGAAATACCTACTCCTCATTCCTAGCAGAGAGAGAAGAGAGACTTATTTCAGTGGGTATATATTATGAACTAGGACATCCTAAATTATCTCTTCATCTTCTCAGTGCTGCTACACACTTTATGCCCTGTCATTCTCATTGTTTTCAGAAGGGGTAGGCTCTGAGCTGTATGGGGAGATAATGGGTGACAGAGAGGCAGGTTCTCTGGAACAGAGAGGATGTCTAGATGAGAACATGGGGAGGAGACCACACAGCATTTCTAATTTTCAATATGTAGTTTAAGGATTCAGTGATGATTGGATAGAGAATAGAAACCTCAAATTGGAGTGATCAAATAGCTCTGAGTCAGGGTCATCTCATTGGACGCTGAAGTCATCAAGAAAAAGTGGAGAATTGTGAGATCAAAACGTGAATTATAGGGAGAGGGTATAGTCACATCCCTGCAGCTTCCATGATGGAGGGAGAGAAGTGGATAATACTGGCTTTAGAATGAGAGTGATCATTGATACCTCACCGAGAAACAATGTTCTGAAAGCTACCCATCTCCTACCAAGATCTTAAAGATTAACTGTCTACATGTGTAGCACTTTTATGCCTGGAGTAGAAAAAGACAGAAAAAGAATATTAATTTCTGCATTCTGGTTGAATAAACAGATAGGTCCTTGCCCAGCAAAGGTGGAAGCTCTTAGGTTTAGAGTAGTCTTTTCTGTTTTTGAATTTGGACTTTGAGGAATCAGGCAAGGGTGAGGCATGTATATCAAAGTTAATGATCCTCCACAGATTCCATGGGAGGCAAGTAGCTGGGGCAATATCACTAAAGGGACAATTGGCAAGATAGCTTCAGAGAGTGGTTAGTGAGTTTGCTGGGGCAGTGTTTCTGAGTTGGTGTGTAACTTGATTTAACAAATGAATCTGAGGAGCTTGAATTTAACCCTGATTTGTGTTTATGGTCCCCAAATGAAGGGAAACATTTTAGTCCAAGTTCTTAGTCCAAAGAAAATTGTTCTTTAGGGTGTAATTGGAAGACATCTTCTCTCATTATGTCAATTATGACTTTATACCAGGAGACTTTCTAATCTGCATTGTTAATGTGTACAGTTCTCTCTCAGTGTTCACTGGCTGTTTCAGTGATCTCCACCCTGTCAAGTCAAATTTCACTGCTATGTTCTGACATGCTTTCAGAGTGCATCATTGGAGGGAATTTCCAAAATCCCCTCCTTCCTACTTTTGATATTTAGTGGTTGATGATCATGTGCTACACATGGTATTGAGGAGACCAGGTTGAACAAGTCTTGGTGCCTGTGCCACAGGAGCTTAGGAAAAAGATGGAAACGATGAGTGTGTGTGGGTGGTTAGGGAGACTTCTGGTGAGTGGCACCTAAAAGCCAGAGGTAAGGGAACAGAAAGGGGCACCTGAAGGTTCCTGACCTGAAGGAGAAGAATTGAGTAAGAGTTAATAGAGGAGTAAGAAGATTCCTTTCAAAAATTGGGAAACAGGTATATAGCTCAGTGGCAGAGCATTTGATGGCAAAAGTTGGGAAACACACAAAGCAGAGAAAAATGAATATACTTCGAGAACATCAGGTGAGGGAGGAAGTGTTCATGAATGAGCTTGGTCAGGTAACCTTCATTTAGAAATTCCTAGTCTGATCATGTCTATACATTTATTTCCCCAGATGTTTTATTGATAAAGCTGGGCTATAACATCACTGCAACTACCCAGAGACATGTTAAACCTATTTCTAGGCCATAGCTTATTCTAAGTTTTAGTTCTTGAAACATCAAATAATGTCCTTGAGGAATCCCAAATTATTGTGAATTACATGACTTCTCATGATTGTTTTAAGTCCTTTTGCTTAAACTGTACCTACTTTCTATGCTGTGTGTCATCTAGCAGTTAATATCTTCCAGTTTTGGGGAGACCTCCATGAGGTTGCCTTCTTCTACTTGAGTTCACACATTCAATGTCCACAGCTTAGCTCCTCCCCGCAATATCCTTACTTCCAATCCTATGGAAGTTCCTGAATTTCACCAACTGCTTCTGCCCTGAATTGGTTGCTGCTCCTGGATTTTACTGGGGGACTGATTTCTTTTAGTCATATTTCATGTGGATGGAGAGCATGTATTAAATTCCTCTTTTCTCTCCCAACAAGGACAGTAGTTTCTTGAAATGATAGCAAACATTTGTCGAACCCTTGCTATGTGCCATGTACTTTGTATGTAGTAATTCACTTAATCTTCCCATAGATCTTTGAGGTAGATGCTATTCTTATCTAGCTCTATTCAAGTTGGAAAAATGGTGAGGAGAGAAGATAGTTTGCCCAAGATTCTTCATTTCTTCCAAATCAAAACTGGATGTGAACCCAACATTGTCTGTCTTCCAGAGTCCTTGTGCTTTTTTCCTATCAAACTGAACTCTTTGTGCTGCTAGGACCAGTGAAGTCTTTTGCAGCCCACACCAGAATTATATTGATTCTTTGCCAACTTCTTTGCCAATGTGTGAGTGCTGACCCCCCAATTGTTTTCATTGTGAGTCAGATGAAAAGGATGAGAAGAATGACCAAAGCTTCAGAAGTGGGGCAATATGTAATTTATTTTTGAAATTATATCTGTAGGGACAAATATATTGACAGTGAACTGCCAAACAGATTGAAGATAAAGTTTGCAAATTAATGAGAATAATGAGGTTTTAGAGTCGGACAATACCTTATTGTTATAAATAATGTTACCAAGTGATTAAGAGAACATGCAGAATGGATATATGTGAAGGAAATATCCATATGATGGGAAGCAACCACAAATGAACTGTGCCTAAAATGTTAACTCTGAGCAGAGAGAGTGGTGTAAACATGTTAAAGATGAACATTGAGCTATTCTTGCTGCATAGAGATGGACACAGGTAATGCTGGAAAATGTCCTAACTGGTTTAACAGGTGTAGTGCCTAGAACATACTAATACACAAGATCTATATCTATCTATGTCTATTTATCTGTATCTATCTGTCTATCTCAATGTATTTTCCATATTTGAAAGTATTTATGAGGCAGAGGAGAATAACAGGCTAAAAAGGAAGTTAAAAAACAAAAGTTGTTTGGGAACTTATGTAGGAAAGGAAGTTTGCATTTCCTTAGTGCCCAAAGGGTCAGTTTGTAAGTCAAAGGGTATTAGGTTTTCAGCTCAATATTGTGTTTAAAACTTCACAGGACATGATGCTATTCAGCAAAGATGACTACCTCAGGTCATTGAGTTTCCTGTCACTAGAACTGAGCATTTGAGGTTGGAGGACTACATATCAGAAATTTTTTGTACTGGGTTTTTATGTGGGTTTTTCTGTGCCTTCAGTGGAAGGCACAGAGAGGCTATATAGCAGCTAAAGGATAAGCATAGAGAGGAGATTTATACCCACGCAATGACTCCACAGTCCTTCTTCTCAACTTCTATGTTAGGCTACTTTCCCAGGTGAACAAAGGGAAAAGAACCAGAAACATTAAGAGGTAGAATATAAACCAAAGAAACTGATTTTGGATTTGAGTGTCTATTTGAATAAAAGTTTAAAAATGTACCATGCTTCTCTCCTTCTATTCTGTATATCTGATGTTGTTAATCAGGTACAAATCTTGTAAAATGCTCCCCAGAGCCATATTGAGAGTATCTATATCATAAGTGGAGTGCTCTGCTTTTGCGGAAAATGAGAAAATCAGTTCGCTACTGTCTATAATACTTATGGGTCTCATTCTAATAGTCATTCATAAGTCATGCATTGAGAATGCTTTCCCTCAATTAATTCATTCAATTAGCTCACCAAATATTTGTTGAGACATTTCTACATGCCAGGCAATGTTCTGGCACTAGGGATGGAGTAAGGAACAAAAATCACAAATATCTCTGCTTTCATGGAGCAATAGGAAGATAAGTAATAAATATTAAATGCAATAAATAAAAATTCGGTAGTACATAAAAACATGATAGATACGATGAATACAGAGATGGTCAATATATACCTTATTGAAAAGTTTATAATTGAGTAAATACTTCAAGGAGGTATAGTACTAAGTTGGCTTTGTGTATGTACTGTGCAAAGGCCCTGTGCAAAGGTCCTGTGGTAGAAACATGCCTAATATTTTTGGGAAATAGCAAGCAGGTTAGTGTGGCTGTTGCAGAGTGAATGAGAACGCAATGGCAGGAGATGAGGTCAGCAGAATAATTGGGTTCAGCTCACTCAGGGTCTTGTAAGCCATTTTAAGGACAATTTTTACTCTGAGTGAAAAGGGGAGCCATTAGAGGGTTTTGAGCAGAAAAAGTGACATGATTTCTTTCTGGTTGCTGTGTTGAGAATAGACTGTTGGGGACAAGAATAGAAGCAGTTAGAGAGTTATTACAGTAATTCAGAAGAGATGATAGTGGCCCTCAAGGTGAAGTGTTAGAAGCCGTCATTCTGGATATACTGTAAAGCCAAGAGAGTTTCCTGACAAACTGGGAAGTGCAGATGTGAGAGAAGGGAGGCCAAGATGGATGCCAAGGAGGAAATGCAGTCAACATTGGCTAAGGGGGAAGAAGACTATCAGAATTTTGTTTTTAGAGATGATTTTGAAATTTCTATGTGATCAAATAGGCAATGCATCCTGGAGCCTGTAATTCTGAAGGGGTGACATAGTTGTTGGCAAATAGTACATAAAGGCATGAAATTTATTGTTATCAGCAGGAAGGTAGATTAGGAATAAAAAAGTAGTTTACTTCAACATTAAATACTTTTTGAGATCTGAGAAGGAACCACCTAGAGACAAACTAAGAAGGAAGACTTCTGGGAACCAAGTGAATATAATTTGTAAAGGAAGAGAAGGAAACTATGACCATTGATGTATTTAAAGATAACCATATGGAAGTTATTGATGATTCTGGCAAAATTACAAATATGCATAGTAGTAACAGTGTCCAGCAAGACTTTTATTTAACCCTTAATGAATTGGCACTGTAGCAATTCTGTGTTATCTGTAGCCATATTTCTCTAGGGAAATATCCTCAACAATACAATGAACAGGTATTTATTGACAACTGAGAGTTCAGTTTTAAATGGAGCACTACTAAGCGAATTTAGAAGTTATGTCTCAGTATTATGCACTGCACGATACGGAACGGAGAGGTGGGGGCATGACTTAGTTGAAAATGGAAAGCTACAGGAAAGCGAACTGTTATCAGCCTGGAGAAGAGAGAAACCTGGTCTCAGTTCTTCCAGGTGTGAAGAGCAATGCACCTGGAAAGATGAAAATGGCTAAAGATGTGTTTTTTCACAATTTGCATTTGTACCTCTGGGAAAATGCCTTTCAACAGTGAATGAACTACCTTAAAAAAGCATCTGGATTCTTGGAAGTCTTCTTGTTTTGTAAGGCACAGCTGCCTGACTCTGCTTTCTTGGTGTGTTTAAGATCACATGTCGCAGCTGAGTGAAACAGTGGAGAGACCAGAAGAAGAAAGATCAGGATGGAGCAATAGGGCAGACTCCCAGTAGAGGCAGGTACCCATGTAGTTTCCTAGCACGTGAATTCTAGATAGAAGTCTAAGGAGATATTTTGGCCATATCAAAAGAGTCTGGTATTAGGTAAAAAAGACAAAATAAAATCAAAAAAATACTGGAAAGTTGAAGTGCTAGTAGTGGCATTTTGAACATTTATGTAACAGGCACTATACTAAATATTTTGAACTATATATAACTGATATCATGAATCCTGTGATCTAGATTAATATCCCCATTTTTATATGAGAAAATTAAGGGATCAAGGGATTTGTTTAAGGTCATAGGACTATTAAAGATAGAATCAAAATTCATACTCAGTTGATTTGATTTCAGGTGATCTTACAGTCTTAATGCCTCCTAAGAAGATGCCTGTATTTTGGTCAAAATATTTATGAAGTATTTCTGAAACTTCAGTGAGATATGATAATATATCTCCTCTCTTTCTCTCTTTCAGAAGAAATGTAGGTCAAATGCCTCAGCCCGGCAGGTAAGGATGCAGAATAAGCATTCAAGCCAATAGCAACATAGTTCCAAAATCTATGAGGGGCTTTCTCTGAGTGTGGGCTGCTTCCAAAGGAGCTGAGTTCAGGGTGAAAGGCTGGGCAGACCTGCAGTGGTTCTATCTGAGGAGGTTGTGATCCAAAGTGAATGGCAGAACCTTTGAAATGAGAGTGACAGGGCATGAGTGGTGAGCTGGCCTTCTGAGAAGGCATGGCGCTTAAGCCCCTCTCAGTTTCAGGAACTCCTTTAAAATGAGAATAAACTATCCACATCAAAAGGTTCTTTTTTTTAACAGATTAAATGAACATCATGAAAATGTGCATTGAGAAAGTTCTCAGCATGGTGTTTGATACTCACACAGCCAAACTGTCACTGTATTACTATAGAGCTGACCATGTGACCCAAGTTCCAGACAGAACTAAGTTTCAGAATAAAGCCCACAGAGTTCTCTGGAACTTCCTTCTTTGTAACTGAAATTTATGTTCTATTTGTACTTTATTAGATCTCTGTCCAGTAACTGAATTTCAAATGAGAAGAATGGAAGCTATTACCACATTGTCTGATTAAGGAAAAGAGAAAAAAGTCTATTGTGATGCTTTTTTGAAGGTCTACTGTGATCTTCAAAATAAAGCAAACAGTTAAAGCAATAGTTATTGATTCAGTGAGTTAAATATCAATTGATTATTTTGTAACCAATCTGTAATTGATCACAAATTATGGGTTGTAATATGAGGAGGGACTATGATCTCCATAGCACTAAGCAGTGTTGATTTGCTCCATGTGAATTATGGGGAAATTGAGAATTCTGTTGAGAAAGTGCTCCTGCAAGTCTCAACGTGGTTCCCCTTAGCAATATCTACAAACAGGGACCTATTGAAGGAGAAAATACTACCCCTCTACAGAGGACAGAGGGAGATTATTTTACTGTCACTTTATTACTGAGAGATTCCTTTATACTCTACTTGAGATGAAATGTTGCATCAAAGCCAAGCTATGTCAATTTCGTGAGTTTGGAAAAGTCACTTTTCTTCTGTGTTCTTCGTTTTCCTAATATGTAGAAGTGGTTTCATAAAAAATGAGTAACTGATAGCCAACATTTGAAGATTGCTTGCTTTATACCAAAAATTGTGCTAGATGCTTTCTATGCATTGCTAGTTTAAATCTTATCATGACACAGAGAGTTTTCAGTCCCCATTTTAGTCATCTCAATTCAAATTTGTTAGTCTTATCTGCAATACACTTAATTTCAAGATCTCTCTGGGAAAGACAACTGTATAATCCAGAAAGGATGGTAAGAACCCCAGGTGACAATGTTTTCCCTTGGTGTCGATGCCTCACCCTCATTTTGGTGTACCCAGTGTTAGTGCCTTAGGAGGTTTCCTGCCTTTGTATTTTAGTTTTGCTATTTCTACGGAGACTTTTTGTCTTTGATTTAATGTATACTTGAGTAATGGACATAATGCCACTTCTTTCCAAAGTACACCTTTTACATAATCAGCAAGTGAATTTTAGAGATGTAGATTACATTTCAAATCCTCTTGTCTTCCTTGTTCAGTTTAAGTGTTTATATTTTTTAATTTACAAATTGAGAATTTTATTCTTCTTAGCTAATAAATTTAATAAATTTATAAATAATTTTGGTGATATTTATTCCATTTTCTACAAATTTTTTAACAGGAAATTGAGAAAACAAAAGGTCTTTATCATGATTATTTCCATAGTAGTCATTTTAATCAGTATAATTATATTATGAACATTATACTTAAAATTGTAGATTTTGAATATCTGTTTACCACATATGTATCATGTGTCTTGATAAATTGGCAGAACCTGTAGTTTATAAGACTAAGAATGTCCAATAATGACAGTAATAGTAATAAACATGAGTTCACATTGGTTGAATTATTGGCATTTTGATAAGTGTTATTCACAAATTATCTAGTTTAATTTAAACCCCAAAATAACCCTCTGAAATTCTGTGATTACTTCCATTTTATAGATGAGAAAGCTGAAGTTCATGGATGTGACATGATGTTTCTAAGTTCACACCTAGGTATATCCTCATGGCCTTGACTCAAAGTACAACCTCTTGTTTCTTGTTCTTAGAGTCAACACTTCCAGGAAGTTCTGATTTGAATTGTCTCTAACTTGCCTTCCTTTCTCTATCACAACTCAGGTAACTTTACATTTCCCCTCAGTGTTTATTTTTGATCTCTTTACATATATTATACACTATCCTCCTTTCTCATTCCTTTAACAGGTATTACTGATTCCCAGATCAATTGTAGCTCAAGATTGGCAGTTCTGAAAAATGAGTTGGAATAATTTATGTACATCTTGGTCAGGCAAGGGGCATCTGCTACATCACTGCTTAGTTTTGTAATGTTTTGGGTGCTCTTTCTCTCCTGTCAAGCCCTTATCTCTACTTCCATAATCACCTCTATGATTTCTATGCTTAAGTAAGAGCCTTGCTTTATGCTTTTCAGATGACTTCACTTCTTTCTTCTGCCCCTTCATCTGGAAAACTCTCCTGTTCTCATTCCAAAAATTGTACCTACATCAGGTCCCACTTATATAAATATCTTCTAAAGCTTTCTGATTTTCTTATTGGATACAATTTCCTTTTCCTTTGTATTCAAAGGTACTTTGTCCACATCCTACATGTTACAATAACACCATATATTTCACATGTATCATCTACTTTAATCCTCACAACCACACTAAGAGTTATTTAATGTATCATCTTTTACAGATGAGATAATTGAGGCCCAGTAAGGTCCTGTTCATGTCCATGGGTCACCCATTTAGTAGATACTCCTTTCTGACTATAGGACCTGGGTCATCTTTACCTCAGGTTCCCTTCAATGCTTCTGGCAGTGCCTCACACTCAGTGGGTTCTCAAGAATAGTTTTGATTGGGTATTGGTGGTATAGTGGTGAGCAAAGCTGCCTTCCAAGAATAGTTTTGCTTGAGTGGAAGAAGAAACCAACCAATTAAATAAAGAACTCTATACCTAACCTACTCATGAGCAGGGGTTGCTTCTCTAAATTTCCTGTCCCTTCTACTGTACTTTTTTTTGGGGGATTTCATGTTGTGCCAGAGATAATGCCACATGTTCATACCAGGAAGGAAGGCTACTTGCTCTTTTACTTTGAGTGAAGGTGCATGACCTGATTCAATATGGGTCAATATGATATGTACTATTTCCAGGACTAACCTTAAATCTCTACCAGATTTCTCCTCTTCTTCTTCTTCTGAATGTAGAATACCCAACAATGAATCATAAAGTCTGAACTGAAGACTCCTGGATACCTAACTAACTACATGAAGCAACTATCTTCTCCATTCCCACCCACCCCCCACTCATCCACCCAGCTAAACTGCAATGGACTAGTCATGAATGATACACAGTCTTTGATGTTAAGCAGTTAAGTTGGGGGGATTTTATAGCAGCTGCCTTTGCTTAGTTTGACTAATGCTTGTGATGTGGAAACAAGACATATAGGAAGGCAATTTTGTGCTTCATAGACCTATGTTTTTGAATGAAGTCTCGTAGACCCCAAATATTACCAGTGGAACTATGTGCCTGTATTCTTGAAGTAGAAGTCATCTTAATATGAAGCTTCAAGGAATATCTGTCTTATCCCAGATTCACACATAAGGAAGAAATCCAGTTGGGGATTTTCCAAATGACTATCTGGTAGTATATAATTTTTCAGATAAAGCAATAATAATAGCAAATACCACAATAACAACTAAATAAGCAAAGACTTATTGAGGGTTTTTTTTTCCCTTCACCATTTTGCCTTTGTCTCCCCAAATTAGAGATCTTTTTCTTTCCAAACTGTTTATGATGCTGGAAAATTCTCTATGGCTTTCCTGGATGGCTCCAATATCTAAAGATGTCCCTCACCTCTGGATTTATTACTGGGCTTCTCTGAGTGGGGTCAGAGGGCATCCCAAGCCCTATATTCTGAACCTCCTCCTTCTCTTATGTGCTCCATAACTCTCCTTTGCCACTTATTGACATTTGAGACACTTGATCTATGACTGCCTTTCTCTCCCTCCCCCCCTGTATCCGTGCCTTGGTTTCCAGGGACAGCAGGAATATATTATTTCAAGACAGAGAACAGGGCTAACTTATTTAGGCTCTGTGAGAATATTATGGATAGAATTTTTCATAAGGTTGACATTGTATTTAAGACTAAGAATTTAACTTAGCGCCAAACACATAATTTACCTTCTAGATCTAGTTACCTGAAACTGGAATCAGAAATGAGTCGAAGATCCCCATGGTGCTGTCCTCTGACTCAGCCTGCCTGGTCATCGTCTCAGTGGTCCTGTGAGGTAGGTTTGTCCACATTAGGAGGAATCATGACCCAAACAGGCCAGCCAGATTTAGGGTAGAATTAGAAATGGGGTTAAGATGTTCTGGTTCTTTCCTCTGAACCACAGCAAGCTAACCCTAAAGGACGACTTCTAAACAAAACGAAACAAAACATATAAACTTGCACGTATGTAGACCTTAAGTGAGGAAATGCTTTGAAAAAAGGACTGGATCTAAAATGTCTCAGATTCTTAGAAAATTGGCATGTTCTCACTGCCAGGAGGCTCTGCAGTGCTTACCTCTTGGGAATGGTGGGGGGTGGGGGTGGAGGCTGCTGTCTGCAGAAATTCAGTACAGGCCAGAATGGATTAGTGTTCTCAGAAGCTTTTGGTTTCTTTTTTCTTATTTCAAATCAACCTTTAATTCTACCAAATGACTTAGAATATTAACTTTAAATATCATCAGCTCCTAGACTTCAGGGAATTGTGATGAGATCAGTAACAGAATAGCCTTAATCTGATCTTAAGACCGAATAGTCTTAACCTCTGATCATTGGAGCAACCTGTTCAAGATGGGTCTTCTATTAGTGGAAGGAAAAGAACAAAAATGAAGACAGTAGTGAGCTTTCTCAGTAAAGTTCCATTTGTTCCAAGATTAAATTGTTTTCTGAATTTCTATTTTGATGGTACAATGATTGTGAGGAGAGATTTCTCTTCTAAATTCTTAATTGGGAAAATAAAAATTAGAACCCTTATATGCCTTTCTTAGTATACAAATATATAAAATACTGGTTCATGAATCAAATGTTTGAAAACTATTTGCTGAGTAGATATTTTTCCAGACTTAGCATTCTTTGTCATTTGCGGGAGGGACTAACTATCCTTTTGATATGTTATCAGTCTTGGGATATCAGTATTTTATCTGAGCAAAGTAAAAATTTTATCTTCACCTTCATATCAATCAATTCATGTGTGAAAGCGCTTTGGTCTCCTTTGGCTATAGGGATGAAGATCAATTCTCTCTCTCTTTTTTCTCTCTCTCTCTCCTCTGTGTGTGTATGTGTGCGAGTACATGTGTGTATGTTTTAGGGAGCCAGTGTTGTTGGTTTTTTAAGACTAGGCACAGGGCCTGACTTGGGGCAGTTAGGTTTTTTACACACAGTTATTAACGAATTTGCTATTGTGTCAAATTTATTTTTATGCCCAATGTAGTCTCTTTGTTTTGTAAAGTTGTGTTGTGACAAGAGAATAGCAGTTAAGGCTTTTTTGTAAAACATGAATCTTTGCAGTTTTACAATTAAGATATTACATTTTGAAAAATACAAGTAGTTAATGATCCATTAATAAATAAGTCAAAAACAAAACAAAACAAAAAAAGCTAACAACCAAATTGAAGCACACAACTCCAGGTTGGGGGCAGGGTGGGGGTTGGGACAGAGGGGGAATGATCAGGGAGGGTGGGAGGCGTGAATCCCAGGAATTAAAAGATGTGAAATTTATATTTAAATAAATTATTTGATGTTAAAAAATAAATATTTTTCAATAACAAATAAACATCAGATAAATCAAGAGGTAAATTATATTTATCTCTGCATTATATATTATCCGTTTAAAATAACTGGGATAAATTGTTGAGGTGGGGTTTCTTTTAGGAAGTCATTCATATAATAGAGAAGAGGAGCTGGATTCCATCATCATCCACTGTTGGTAAAGTAAAACATCAGTAATGTGCTCTTCTTTAAGGCTTACTGTGGTCCTTCTTTGTGACACACAGAGACAATTGGGAGCATTTTGGTCTTTATTTATTGGGGCTGCATAATCTAATTATCTCTCATTAGTCCACAGCTGATTATTTCATTTATCTTTGTAAATGTGACAACAAAAGGCTCACTTTAATTAAGCAGATCAGCAATTAGCTCTTGTTTTATAGGAGTTTTAAACATCCCTGTACTAATAGCAGGCAGCATGATTATAATCAGAAGCTCAGGGAAGAATGGTAGCAGAGGACAGTTTGATTTAGAACTCCATTTAAGTGAAAGCTATGCAGGCAAAGTGGCTCTCAATGACAAAGGTCTAGAAAGAACTGGTGAAACCAGAGGGTACACTGAAGAAGCTCAGTTGAAGACATTCTTACCTCTGTATTATAAATGGCAATTTCATCCTTTAAAAAACAAGTTTATTCATTTGTAATAGTAATGTTGTTATTCATTAATCACCAACCATACTCCCTGGCTCTGTATCTCTTGATTTAGTTATCTTTAAAAAAAAAAAAAAAACTTACAAATTCCCTTGAGGTGGTTCTTAACTTATCCCCATTTTACAGATGAATCAACTGAGGGAGGTTTAAAGAAATTGAGTCACTTGTCCACATTTATAGATCTAAGCAATAAATCTATAAATACATTTGATTTTCTGCTCTGAAAACTGGTTTCTTCTCCATTCCTCTCTTTGTCTCCCCCCACCTTCTCTTTTTTCTCTTCCCTTTTCTCTTTCCTTACCCTTTCTTTCTCTTTTTTCAGACAGGCACTGTACATTGCTGGAGGAATTGTAAAGTAAACACGATTTGGTCAGGATTCTAGAAACTCACCATATAGTGGAGACAGAGACATAAACTAAATATTTGCAATGTCTGAGACAATGTGGGGAAAGTAAGAGAGAAAGGGCACAATCTAGTCTGATTGGCACATTTGAGCACAAATCAATGTTTTGTTGTTGTTTTTTTCTTTTTTGATTGAATTGACTTGGCTCTTTCATGATGACATATTAAGCCCCCCCCCTTCCTAATGATCTGCTTCCAACTGTCTAGAATGCTTCTGATTGCCCATATTAGTTATAGTATAATGTTCAGTGTAAATGGGATTTAACTTTGAGCAAAATGCTGACTTTGTGTATCATAAACTAATGAGCAATCTCAGATTTTCAGGAATAGTTAGAATAGGAATGGGGGGAATGTGGACTTTTCAGGAGAGAGAAGAAAATGAAAGAGAGATTGCATGGAAGAAGAAGTTGAAGGGATTTGGCCTGCTTAGAGAAAAGGGTAAGAATGAGATGGGGGCAATTGAGGTGGGGTCCTGCCTTGCTTGGGGAATAGCTGTGATCAGCAGTACAGGGCAGTGCAGTAGTTTCAGGCAGTTTCTTTGCTGTTGATGAGTCTGATGGACTCTGCTCCCTTGTGAAATCTTTATGAATACTGACTACTACTCTTTGCAAACCTAGACAATATTGCCACTTTTAACTTGTACCTTCTCCCACTAGCTACCTCATCCTAAAGTTATCAGAACTTCTGAACTTGTATTAGTGACTTTTAATTTTGTATTAGGCACTACATAGAACACTTCAGTAGGTAATCTGATGTTATATTTCCAATTATATTGTGAAAGAGATATCATTACCTTCATTGTATAGATGAAGAAACTGCAAAAATACAAGCAGTTTACATACAAACAAATTAACTCACCTGGATTCACAGAGTAGTGGAGCCTACACTTGAACATAAATCTTGATTACTACTTAGAGCTTCCCCCAGAATGCATATGTTTGTTCATACTAATGCCAAAAGACATATCCATCACAAATGTTTGATTGCCTGTCCCCACAAAACTTGAAAAGCTGAACTTCAGAACTACATTCAGGATGCACTATTTATAATAGCCAAGATACAGAAATAACCCAAATACCTCCCAAAAGATTAATGTACCAAGAATATACACATTCATGAACAATGAAATACAAATCAGCAATCAAAAATACAAACTCATGCCATTTGTGGCAACATGGATGAAGCTGGAAGGGACTACGCTAAGTGAAATAAGTCAGAAGAGAAATTATATTGATGGTTTTACTTATATGCAGAACATGGAGAAACCCAACAAATTGTCAGGATAAAAGATAAAAGTTGCAAGCTATCCATAGGCAAATAGGGAGCTTGAGAGGGTTCAAAACAGAGGCGGCAAAAGCGCAAGAGACTTTAGTGAGGGATTGCAGGTGATATGGTAGTGGGAGAACTGGACTCTATACCTGAGGGAGAAATTAAATACTATCCAAAAATTAACAAAGGTGTAAGAATATAAGTAACAAAATCTACATGAAACGAGTGGCAGAAGATATGGACATAAGCACATTAAAGACAAGTGTATCCTTGACCAGAAGACTACACTGGAAGGGCTGCTGGTGCCCAGGTTGGGGACCAGTCTTGTCAGTTGTAGAAGGGCAAATGTGTCAGTGGGTGGGAGTGAGGTGGGTCATTAGACTGCTCATGTAGATGCTTTCTCTGTGCCAGGAGGCAGATACTTTAATTCTCATAATGACCACCTGAAACCAGTAGTTGCACATAAGGTTCAAAGTGGTTAAGTCACTTGCATGAGGTCACCTGGTTTCAAAATAAAGGAACAACATTTCCCACGATAGGCTTCTGCTCCCAGAGTTCATGCTCTTCCCTCCTCAGTGTTCTTTTCCAAGCCTCTGAACATGCTGTGGCCTGACCTCTGGGGACTTGAACCTGATGCTCTAAAAATGTGACTAGTTTTTTTTTTTTCCACTTGCTTTTGTTCATTTGGTTACTTCTTTCCAGATTACTTTTTATTGACATAATTTGTTTTAACTTTGGGGATTGTTATACAACCACTTATTCTTCCTACCTTGCTTAAGAAATTGTATTCCCTTTGATATTTTCTGACTTTCCACTTGGGTGGAGGAATAATTGAGTATTTTACACAGGAATGAATTGTGATGTCGTAGGTGAATGTGTGGAAGCTCATAAATCAACAGTGGTCTCTAGGGACCACAGAGGGCCTCCTGGCCCCAACCAGCACTCTTTAGACCTCTTTATGCTAATAAAACAGAGATTTCTCTCCGAAGGGCTCCACCTTTGCAAATGACACTCATAATAAGCTTGGAGCAGTGTTACAGTGATGGGATGTTTACCTGCTGGTAATTGATAATTTAGTCAGTGTAAAAGGGCTAAAGGTCCATCTTCTCCATTTGGGAAAATAAGAAGAGGAATTTTACCCCAATAAACTGCATATGTCTGTGGCAGGCCCTGGAGAGAGACACAGACAGGGAATATGTTTTCCAAGAGTGTCCTTGCTGAAAATACAGATATGTAAAGGCATTATAATTACTCATTTTTAGGTTTCTAAAGTGCATCATTGAGTTTCTGTGATGGAACTTTGTCATTTTTATTGTAGTAACAATGACATGGAAAAATAAATTCTAGAGGGAAGGTGGCATGATTTAAAACTTGCTTATTTTAGTCTATATAGTGTGTTAATGTGGGTATTTTGTAGTAGGGCTTGAGGAGGAAGGAGGGAAAATAACATGATTTTTCTAAGTTAAATAATCATAAGTAAGGATATTTTTAAAATGATGATGGGCTATCAGTACAATGAATAATTATGTAACTATCAAAATAATAACTGTTGGTGCAGACCTGTAATCCTAGTGCTGGGAGGCTGAGACCTGGGATCACTGGGCAACATAGTGAGACCTAGTCTATGAAAAATAGCTGGTCATCATGGCACACAACTGTAATCCCAGGTACTTGGTAGGCTGAGGCTAGGGATCACTTGAATCTCGGGTTTGGGACTACGCTGAGCAACATAGTGAAATCTAGTCTCTAAAATTAATTAATTAATTAATTAATTAATTAAAAATAACAGAGAATATAGAAATAAAGGAAATTTATATGATATGTAGATAGTGGGGACAAAGTGGGACATCACATTGCATGTGTTCTTTTATGTGATATCTGTAAAATTATCATGCATATGGACAGATGGTTCATGGTTCAATGCAAATGTGAAATATTTGGGAGACTGTGGATTTATGATTCTGCATTTATAAATACAAGAGGTACAAGAGGTGATTTATATCAGATTTATTTTGACCATGAACTCAGTATATGGGCCCATTTGTTTCACTACTAGTAAAAACAGTTACGTGTATCGTCTGGCAATCTTGGCATTAATTCATTTTATCAGTTAATTTCATGTGGACCAATGTAATCACAGAATCACAACAGCTTTGCATTTTGAGACCTTACAGAAGAGAGTATTTCGCATTGTCTAGGCCTCATGTTGTGTTTTTGTGGGAGGAACAGAATTCACAACTATTTGTTAATAGACATTGAATTTTGTCAGGTGGAGATGGAGCTAAAGCTATTTCAAACAAAGGGAGAGTAGGACTGAAGGCCTAGGGTAAGGAAGTGCTGTGTACAAAAATGCACAAAGATGATGAAATATTTGTTTGGGCTGAAATGGATGAGAAAGGGAATCGGGCAAAATTCTTAATAGATTGTGTGAGATTTTGGATGGCCTTGGATGTCTCACCAAGTGTTGATTAGCCTCCCAGGCTTTCAGAGTCCCTCTGTAGTAAAGAGCTGTGCCACATCTTAAAATGCAAATTAACCAACTCTCCTCATCACTCAGCAAGCCTGATTATTCCAGGGCATAAGCCCTGCCCTGGAGTTGAGCAAAGTGCTCTTGGGAATTGTGTTATCTCATTCTCTTCACTTTTCCAGCACATTTGTGAATGGAAATAGTACATGTTATGTGAATGGTGCATGATCTAGTGGTTAGAAAAGGTATTGGAGCATTCATATATTTTGTTTGTTTGTTTGTTTCATGAGCAGTCATGTTTTGGACAAGTTGCTTTTCTTGATGCTGATCTTACCTTCTCAAATAGAAGCTAGTACTCCTTCATTCTCCTGGAGTGCAGCAAACCCTTTCAGATTTTCACACTGAGCATGTCTTATCTATCTTCTATATTCTGGGAACATGACAGATATGTAACTTGTACATATTCAGTATAGTAAATTCAGTTGCTTCCCAAAACCCATCAGTCTACAAAGACCTGACCTTTGTAGTTTTTAATTTTCTTTTTACAGCTCAACTACCTGGAATGGAGTTGATTGTATTAAATAGCTTAATTGGCTCTTAGCATTGACCCATGCAAGACTGTGTTGTTTTTTCATTTTACACTTTGTATCTTTTGTGTTAATTGTCCCTGTTATTGAATCTCATTATTCCATAGACAACCACTCTTCAACATTTAAATTTTCTGACTTTAATTTTCTTTCCATATGCTTATTGACATATGCTAGTTAGATAGTACTGTTTGGTGGATAAATTTTAAAAATTTGCTCAGTAATATTGAGCTAATCATTCATTGTATTTTTTGGTCTATTTTTGCCTTTATGTTTTATCCATGTTGTTTTTTTAACTTCAACTCATTTCTTCTGATTAGTATTGCATCCTATGTGTATTTTGTATTTTTCAATTGCTTCTGTTTCCTTAGTCATGGGCACCAAGGGGCACAGTCCTGAGATGATCATCTTCTACAGCAGCACTGTCTAAGAGAAACATAATGCCAATCACTGCTTGAAGGGAAAAAATACCAATATCTAAGTGGGAAACAGAGAAAACAAACAAAGGGACAGGAAAAAATTAAAACTAACGAACTGATAATGGAACTAAAACATGCAGCAAGGGAAGGGTAGGGAGGGTGGGTGAAATCAGGGGAGGAATGAGCACAAGAGATTAGTATGATGGTTCGGGGTGGCATGTGGTGGGGGAACCTTGGGGTGTACAGTGATATAAAATATATATATATGTAATCAATGAAAATAATAGAAAAAATTCCAGCATCTATTAAGAAATAATAAAAAGGTGAAATGAAATTTAATAATATATTTTATTGTAGTATGTTTAAAATATAATTTCAAAAAGTATTTAGTATAAAAATATGAGATATTTTACATTAAAATGCTTTATTTTCATAGAAGATTTAAGTTTATAACAAAGTTGAAAGGCAAGTAGAGAGATTTCTCATATACTCCTTGTCCCCTCACATTCATAGTCTCCTCCGTTATCTACATCACTCACCAGAACTGTACATCTTTTATCAATGATGAACCTCCATTGACATATCACAATCACTCAGTGTCTATAATTTACCTTAGGGTTCACTTTTAGTGTTGTATATCCTGTGGATTTGGACAGATGTATTATGACATATATCCATCTTTATAATGTCAGATAGAATATTTTCACTGCCTTAAGACTCCTCTGTGCTCTGCCTATTCATCTGTCCTTCTCCCCACTCCCTAGTAACCATTGATCTTTTTATTGTCTCTAGAATAGTTTTTCTGTTTCCAAAATATCACCCATCTGGAATCTTACAGCATGTGACCATTTTGGATCATCTTCTTTTACACTGTATTATGCATTTAAATTCCTTCATTTCCTTTCATGACTTACTAGTTCATTTCTTTTAAGTACTGAGTAATAGTCCATTATCTGGAAGTATCATAGTTAATCCACTCACCTAGTGAAGTATGTCTTGGTTGCTTCCATGTTCCAGTAATTACGAATAAGATATCTATAAACATCCGTATACAGGTGTTTCATAGACATAAGACTTCAACACTTTTGGGGAAATAGCAAGAAGTATGATCGCTGAGTCATATGGTAAGATCTTTTAGCTTTGTTAGAAACTGCCAAACTGTCTTCCAAAGTGACTAATTTGCATTCAAATCAGCAAAATATGAGCTGCAATTGTTTGATATCCTTATTGGCATTTGGAGTCCTCAATGTTTGATGTTTGCTCATTTTGATAGATTTGTAATGACGTCTCATTGTTGTTTTAATTACATTTCCCCAATGATGACTCATATGCTTATTTGCATGTTATATATCTTTTTTGGTGAGGTGTCAGTGTCATTATTCACTTTTAATTGGGTTGTTTTTTAAAAAATTGTTGTGTTTTAAGAGTTCTTTGTATATTGTGGATAAAAATCTTTCAAAGATATGTATCTTGCAAATATTTTCTCCTAATCTGTGGCTTGTCTGATTGTTTTCTTGATAATATCTTTCACTGAGCAGATGTTTTTAGGATTATTTCCTTATCTTTTGTTTTTACCATTCTAATTTTTGTGTTTCTAGTGTGCATCTGTTTGGGTTCATTTGATTTGAAACCTTTTGAGTTTCCTTTGTATGTCTATTTCCTTCTCCAGTTTGGAGAAGTTCTTGGCTATTATTTCTTCAAATAGCACTTTTTCCCCTTTCTTTCTTTTTCTCCTGGAGACCCTGTGATATGAATGTTGTTTTCTTTTGATACGGTCCCATAAAGCTGCTATATCATCTTCATTTTTTGAAATTCACTTCTGCTTGCTTTACTTTAAAATATATTTAATATTTTTAATTAGGTAATGCTAGGATATCCCTATCATGTATATCCTCTCCTTCCAGCCATCACACCAGCTCTGTCTCATCTCCCTCTCTCACTTCTCTTGAGGGTTTCAGATCTATAGTCTACATCCAAGTTAGCCCTTGTCTGATCCTTTATTTGGTTTCTCTAGATTCCACGTATAAAGTGAAACTAGCTGGTATTTATCTTTCGTCTTCTGACTTATTTCAATTAGCACTATCCCTTCCACTCCATCCATGTTGCTGCAAATAGGCTGAGCTTATCTCTTTTGATCATTAATATTTCATTGTTTATATATGCCATATCTTGATCCACTCATCTGTTTTTGAGTATTTAGGTTGTTCCTATAATTTGACTATTTTTACGTAAATAGTGCTGTTATACACATAGAACAGGTTTCCTTTTGAGTTTTTTTTTTTTTTTTTTTTGGTTTTTTGGGTAGATTCCTAGGAGAGGAATCACTGTATCATATGGTATATCCATCTTTAGTATTTTCTGTAAGGGTTGGTACAGTCTATCCCCGTTAGCAGTGTAGGAGAGTCCCATTGTCTTCACACTCTTGCCTTGCTTGTCTTTTGGAATGCTCTCCACTACCCTATCTTTGATCTTGTCAATGCAATCCTCACCCTGATTAAGTATACTTGTGAGCCCCTCTATTGTATTTTCATATAAAATATTGTATTCTCAATTTCTGATTTTGTTTGGAGCTTTTCATTCATATTTTCTCTGTCCTTATAATATTTCTCATTTTGTTCATCCTTGCACTCTTAACTTCAGTAAACGTCATTAAACTTTGACCCAAAGTCTTCTTCCAATATTTTGGTTAGTTCTGTTGCAGTAGCATCCCTCTCTGCATCCTCCCAGGGTTTTGTCTTGATTCATTGATTGTGAATAAACTTCTCTTTCTTCATTGTATTTATTACTTTGTGTATATATCTGTGTAGGCTAAACAGCTTTCCTTCCCAGTCTTGTTGTGGATGTCTTAGATAGAACGAAAAGTTGAAAAGTTGTGGTGTTTTGGTTATGGTGGAGGTCTTAGATGCTTAGCTGCTTAGCTTCCTGTTTTCCTGAATTTTTGTTGTTGTTGTTTGTTTGTTTCATAGCTTGAAGCTTCATCACCTACCAGACTGACTGGAGCTAAAGAGGAGTCAAGGTAGTTGATGGCCTAAGTGTCCAGTCTGCTGAATAGGGGGTAGGCGGGTAGGCAGGCTGCTTCTGTAGAAAGCCAAAGGCACATGCTTCTCTGCTTGCTGTCATTGCTCCAGTTCTTCCATTGGTTTCTGTCCTTTTCCTTGATATACGCTGATCTTCAAGTCCTCTGTTTATTTTTAGAGTCATAAAATAATGACTGGGTAATTATGCCTGTAAGGAGAAGTGGTGACTCCAGGACCCTTTTAGTCTGCCATCTTGCCTCTCCCTGCCATTCCATTTTTTGTTTCTATACCATCCCTCTACATTTTATTAGAATATTGATTTAAATTACATTGCTTTTGTAAATTTCATGAATTAGTATTTTTATAATGTTAAATTATCTCATTCATTAATATGGTCTAGCTCTCTTTCAAATTTTCTCTTTTCATAAATGTTTATGGATTCTCAGGTAACTCCCAGATTCATTACTGAAATGGTTGATAGTGTATATTCTTGTGCACTTTATAATTAGTTATTACTCGTCTGGAGAGATATATTTTTATCTTGTACCCAGCAAACTAGATGAATTTTTTTGATTTTTTGGTCTTCTTTTATGTAAATAATTATCTCTGCAAAGGAAAATGCTGTCTGTTTCATCCTAAGTTGATGAACAACCTTTATTTCTTTTTCTCATAATTGAATTGCCCAGAAACCAGAGGTACTTAGTTGTAATTGTGGTAGCAGGCATTGCTGTGATTTCTCTCTTTTGGTTCACTAATGTAGTAAATTGATAGATTTTTGATATTGAATTCAGCAGGAATAAATTCTATTTTATTATGATAAATTACAAATAGTATACTGTAGGGTTTATTTACTAATGCTTTATTTAGGCTCTGATATTTATTTGTATAAATGAAATTCCTTGATAATTTCATTTTTTATCCTTTTTTTCATCACAAGATAAAATATATTATTTATATTCACTATTTACATAAAAGAAGACAAAAAATAAAAAATTTCACCTATTTTGCTGAGTAAAAGATAAAAGTATCTATCTCCAGACCAGCAATAACTAATTATAAAGTACATTAGAGTATATACTAATCAACCATTTCAGTAATGAATCTGGGAGTTACCTGAGAATCCATAAACATTTATGAAAAGAGAAAATTTGAAAGAGAGCTATACCATATTAATGAATGAGATAATTTAGCATTATAATATGAATAATATTATTCATAAAATGAATTAAGTCACTTCTCATTTTGCTGTAAAATGTTGTTTGAGATAAAGATTATTTGCTTTGCTACAACTCTTGTAAAATCATATTAGGTCTTTTATAAGGAATGAATGGAAGTAGAGAGGGAAGATTCTAATAGCTGATTTTGACTTATTTATTGGCAATTTCACATGGTTTATCTATTTCTATAATAGTGTTGATGTTTTATCATTTTATAGAAATTTGTCATTCCATTTAGTCAAGTTTTCTTGTATTATTCTTATCATTCTTTTTGAATTTTATTTATTTGCTCTTTTCCTCAGCTTCTCTAGATCTATATAACCCACCCCTTGTCCATCTTATTAATTAAAAAAATCCTTTTTGTGGATTTTCTAATGAGTACTATTGTTTTAATGTGTTTTTTTCTCATTTGCTGTTTACTGACTCTAATTTTCACTTCATTATTTCCACTTTTATTGTTCTTTAAGTTTATTTTGTTGACTTTTTCTAGGTTTTGAAAGTTAAATAATCTTCATATTTTTCATTCTTCATAGCTCTATAAAATATATTAAAACTGCAAATCTCCCTCATAATATTACTTCAACAACGTGATCTATTTTGGCATTTAATGATTTTATTACCTCGTAATTTCTCTGTTTTTTTCTTCTTTATCTTATGGATTATTTAACACTATATCTTTAGATAAAAAGATTTTAAGGCATGATTTATTATAAATGTATTTTGTTATTTCATTGTAGACAGAAACCATACTGTATGTGATACTCAACTTCAGAACTGAAGTTTTTTTTTTGCGACTTGTTATATATCAATTTTTGTGATTTTTTATAATTCTCTTAGTGAAACTTCACTGTATGTCCACTGGCTAAAAAGTTTATATATTTAAATTGTTATTGCATGATTGCTTATCTTTGATCTACTATGTTAAGAGGGATAGTTTATCTTTATCTATTTCTCCCTATAATTCCATTAATTGTTTTGCTTTGAGGTACTTATTGAGTTATTGTATTTACTTATGATTGCTTATATCTTTATTATATCATACCTACCTTTACCACTATGTAATGGTGATCTTTGTTCCTTCTGATTTTTTTTTCTGTATTAACTCTATGTTGACTGATATAAAAAGAAATCATTATTATGATTTTCTTTGGGTTTATTTTTGTTTAGTATATAATTTTCACTTTATTTTGTTATCATATATTTAAAATTCATTTTATAGTTGATATACGCTCTTAAAATCCAACTCGAGTCTCCATTGGTCAGTATAAATTGTTTACATTTGTAATAGTCACTATTTTTTATTTTGACCATGTGGTTTCATGTTTTCTGTTCATTTCATTTTGTTTTTATTTTTCAACCTCCTTTTCTGTCATCCAGTGGTTGGCTGAATCTTATTTTCCTGGAGTGAGTTATGCCACCCACCATCTATTGAGCTTCCTATCTGGCAAGTGTATGTTTATACCAAGAGTCTAATCAGTTTTTGATTTATTTTTGATCCCTATTTCTTATGGTTTTCCTAATCTCTCTGAAAAGTTTTGTAATGTGTATTTTATCCTCTTTTTCTATTCCATGAATATTGCTTTTTCTGATAATAGAAGTTATATCCTCCATTGGTTACTTCTCTTTCTTAGTTTTCCTGCTTCTCAGAGTATTCTAATATTTACGTTTTCCTCATTTTTATAAGTTTGGTATGCCAGGTAACTTAATTGATAACATGCTCCTGGAAGATGCACAAAGACCTGGATATCTTTGAATGAATTTATGGTTTTGTGTTAAGGAGAGTCTCATGTTTTATCTGTGCTCATCTTCTCTCTGTCTTTTCCGCAGTCATTGCCCTTGCCTACCAGTTGACTATTGTGAAGGGATGATACGGAATATTGGAGGAAGGAAGGTGACTGCTGCTTCAGTTGATAGATCTAGTTCATCATCAAGTCACTGAGAGTGTGAGTGGTGATCTTTACAGTTTGGTGAGTGTATTCATGCTCATGCATGTGTGGGATTTTTGTTGTTTTGTTTTGTACTGAGTGAATTATTGTCAGTATCTGAGTCTCTGAGCATTTCCTTTTACCTTCTGGTCTTACTGCAGCAAAATCATGAATAAGAGCTCAGTTTGCTAGAAAAATACTTAGACTAGGAGACAGAAAACATAGGTTTTAGTTTTACATTTGCAGTAAATCAAACACTTTATCTCTCTAGTGAAACATTTTTATACTAATAAATGTTGGAAAATGCTGCACACACATGAAGACCTATGTTCCCTAAATGCTTATTATATCCCCCCACCCAAAGATTTACAATGTGTGACTGCATTAATGAGTCTTGAAACATAGTGTAACATTAAATTTATTTTATCTAGGGTTTCCCAAATTTATTTGAACTTGGAATCCTATACTGGAGGATAGCATATTAGGTCCTGGACAACTATTGTTTGGGATTAAACTTAAAGAAGTATTACTTTGCAAAATTAATTTTCTCATCAATGAAAATGGACTATATAAATTACAAATGACCTACTACTATTATTGGTCATTTTGTGTCACTTTCTCCATGCCCATACAGTACTTTTCTTACTAAACCATTGCCTCTTCTGATGTCCTAGCTCTTTAGGTAATAACTGCAAATGACTAAAGGTGCTAGCCTCACCCACTGTATTAATGACATATTAATTGGGTGAAGTTCTGTATTTTCAGAAAAATTTCAAGACCTGACCCAAAGGAATAATATGCTAATGACAACAAGTGCTTGATAAATGTTTTCTGTATCCAGGGGTCTTTCTCATTGTTTCTCCAATTATGTAATCTATTTAGCCACCAGCTCATCAGACCAGCACTGTTTTGTTCTTAGTGAAGGAGTAAGGAGTTAGCAAGCTCCAGTTACCCACGTTTTCTTTGAATCACTTAATGGATATTAAAATCCCCAATTTACAGAGGAACATTTGTTACTATTTCCTTGCTTCCATAATGGTGTCTTTATCTAAAATACCTCTTGATGACAAAAGAATGGGGAAATGGATTTTGTTTAAAAAGAATTACAGAATTGAATATGTGGTAAGTTCACTTAATAGGTAAGAATTATCTGCTTTGGTTGACTTCACAGTCAAAATTCTCAAAGTAATTCACAACTCAATCATAGGAATTCATTTTTCTCTCCTAAGTGAAACTTAAAGTGAGAAAAAGTTTTTATAAATTGCAAGTCTTGGCCATGAAAGGTGAGCAGGAGCGTTTATGAGAGTATGTGTTCTGCTAATCTAACTTGGTGCTACAACTTGGGAAGAGAGCAATACTCTGTCTGGGTATGACATCTCCCATCCTTGGCAGGTCTGCGAGAATGCAATATCTATGGTTACTGAACTCTGTAGTGCTAGGCAAATGTTGAGAGTGTTGGTAGATGAACCACTACAATATCATATCTGGGTGAATTAGTTATTTCTTCCTCCTCAGTCAAGCAAACTTCTGCCCATAATTCTTGTCTTTAAATAATGACTGTTTGTATCTACCTGCTCCTTGGCAAAAGTAAGTTACCATTGTCACCATTACTATAATGGAGACAAAGTTTATTCTCTTGGTGAATTATCAAGAAACAGTGTCACACAGGGAAAGAAGCTAGGATTTGGAGGAGGGAATACATTTCTGAGATGAGAATATAATTCCTCGACCAAAGTTATATAGTAGCTGTTATAGCCACTGATTCGCTGCTTTGTTTCTCTAACTCCATTCTCATACATTAAATGCATGTTTAGTATAATATCTTCATATATCATAGGTCAGTTATTAAGGAAAAGGACTGTAAATTAAAGCAGATTTGGAACTTCATTCTCATTCTGTCTGCAGCAGGTTGAGTTTCTCTGTAAACAAATTCTGAGAGTTTCACAAGCAAAATGTTTATAAGGGCATACCTTTGGGATCAGCACTACGAAGAGGGGGAAGAAAGCAGGAGTTCCTCTAACACTGGCTAACCTATGAGGAATACTGGGGCCAGTATGGCCCTTCAGAGTTGCCTGGGTCAAAAGTGACAGACCTTTGTTCTCCATTGATCATTCATGGGAAGCACTATCCTGGTGAGAGGTGACCTTGAGGCAGGCAGCTCTCTGAAGCTGAGGCTGTCTGCCATCAACTGAAGGGGGTGGGGTGTGTGTCTGTGTTGTATATCACAGTATCAACCACACCATTGTGTTTCTGTTGGGAGAAACTTCAGGTTGCTGAACTCCTGGAAACCTCTTGTAATTTTAGTAAAATGACATCTGTTATGCTAGCATCATTATAACAATGCAATTCTTTTGTTGTTAATTTAAAATATAAATCACTAATCATAGAATCTGTGATATACTTAAGAAATAGTGATGATGATGATAATGCTATACTTTTGCATATTAGATTATAAATCTTGGTCCCTATTTCTCCTTTATCTCAAATTAATTGTTCTTCTGCTTACTAAATTATCTCAAATTCTTGCTTTGGAAGCAGGGTATAAAGCAGATATTACAAAATATTCATAATAATAGAGGTTGTAGAATAGTACTTTACATACTGTATTAAATTTATGTTATTAATTCTCAATAATATCTATTATCCTGTGATCCTCCTCCTACCCAAGCAGCAGCCAGTACATTCCTGGGCTTATTGCTTCAGGGAAGGGATGATGCAGTTGACTAAAAGCCAAATTCTTGTTTTTGAGTTTCAAAAGCTGAGGTCTTGGCATAAATAATAGATTTAGGAGACTAAGTGATTAGTCAGTGCCCATTTGTCCCAGCCTAGAGGAAATGAAATTTCCCTCTGAGGGAGAGGAAGTAAAAGTGGAGTTCAGATGCTGGTAGGCCTTTGGGAAGGGATGATAGCCTGCAGCTCCCCCCGTGACTTGGCTGGGGGTGAGACAACTAGGTAAGGGAGTTCAAGAGTGGGTTTGAGAGTGCCACACTTCTTGATCATACCTCAGAAGGCAGTGCAATTTGTAGACCTCCCTGTGTGGCTAGCATGGTGTGGGAAAGATGGAATAGAAATAACTGTGTGTGGTGTCCAGACAGATTATCCCAGCCTTAAGAGGCTGTTCTGCAGTGTGTCTGCGGGAGTATCAACATTTCCCCCTCTGGGGAGAGTGTGGCTCATTAAACCAGTGGACATGACTAGGTCTCATAGCTCAGGTGGAGGGTGAGGACAGTAGCATCTGCATGACCTATGCAGGGACCCTGGATGGAGTCAGTGCCATCAGTTCCCCATTGGGTGTCACTATGGGCCGGTGACACTTGAGGGTCAGGCGGGTGATTGATTCCTCCCTGCTGACCAATGCTCAGATTAATCCAGGGGAGAAGAGACTGGATGTTTTGATTTGACCCCTTTACCCTGAAAGAATTAATAACTCTACCACTAGCAGAATGGGACTCCTGATAGAGGCTAAGTAGTTATAGAAAAAATAAAGAAAGTTATATTTCCTGCATACCAAAATTTATGGCTTGATATTAATACCCATGAAGTATTTTATAACTGAAGCAATTTCCTGTTTTCAGTTCTTTGACCAATGTTACCTCATTTTAGCATTGTAACAATTCTCAGCAAGCCATGTATTACTTTATTCAATTTATAAATCCAAAAATGGAGTAGAGACATGAAGTTATTTTCTCAAAGTCATAGAAGATAGAAAAATACATTAAAAACTACATATAACATAGCAAATATAGGTTTGTTGTTAAAATGCTTGTCCCCCTATTTATAATGCATATATTCATAAAATAACTGAGTAATATGTAGTAAACATTTATTTTACCTTAGAAACTCTTCTACATGATTTTAGTAAGATTCAGTTTTTAAAATCCTCACTGTGTTACAAGGATTATATTGTTCCTGTTATACATATGGAAAGGTGGCAAAGAACAGTCAAGTAATTTATTTGACATTGTACAGCAACGTGAGTGGGATCAGACTTAGAATTCCACTGCTCTCTACAGTAGCAGGCATGTGCATTTCCTATTTCTACATTTCATATGGAACTTCAACTGTGGTTGCTAAAGCAACTGCCCAGCTCTAGCACATGTGTGGACTCTGGTTATTCTAGGTGAAACATGTTGCTTTTATTCTTCCTAGAGGTTACCTTTGGACCCAATATTAACTCAGTTCATATATGACATTTCCCTGGGAACACTTACTAGTCTGAAAGTGGCACATTATCTAAGACAGTTCAATTCAAGAATTGGAAAAAATTTCATATGCCAGTGGTAATAGAGAATGTCTCTCTTGTGTTGGATAGAACAATGATATTCAATTCTGTCAATTCAATTCTGTAAGCAGGGTCAATTAATTGTTTTTGTTGACTCCAGATGATAATGATATTCTCTCTTTAAGTGTACCCATGAAAGAAGAGTACTTCTCTTCATTGCATTCATGAGGCTCTGCCTTCTGGCTTCTGGTTGGGAAAGTCTAAAAATCATATCCAAGAGCAGGAAAACAGTGAAGTTAGGCTATATGTTCCCTCCACTGTACACGAGGGACCACCTCAGACTCTGTGTCCATCAAAAGAAGGCATTCAGACATGCATGTTCCATTTCCTTTGGACTCTGATTTCCTCTGCTCCACTCATCCTTCCTAGTGACACTTCTCAAATGCCACCCACACTTTTGCTATTCATTCCTTGTAGTAAGCCCTCCCTGAATCATCCTAAATTGAATGCACCATCTCTTTTCTGTTGTGGTCTACAGCTATACTTGACCATGGCTTCTAGAAGACATAGCTTCATTATCATTTTAATCAATTCCTCAAAAGCAAATTTTCTTTTCTGAAATCATTTTAATTACATTTTCATCTCATAGTCAAAAACATGTTGTCTCAGAGGTTAGAATGGTACTCTGTGTAAATGCTAACTAGCGTTTCTTAATGCTGAATTTTTCTTGTTTTTTTTTTACATGCATGTGTCCATCTGAAACTTTATATTAATCTGTGAAATAAAATCAAAGATATTTGTGTCTACTCTACAAAAAGGACATTGAGGCACCAAGAAGTCATATGACTTAAATTCACAATATTATTAACTGATAGAACAGAGACTGGAATCCAGGCCATTGGTGACAAACCTGTGCTTTCCTCAGAGTATCATAGTGTCTCTAGACCTGAAGTACATACTCTTACAACACAGAGTACTAACCATGTGTGCCATCTTCCAGGCTAGGGCATATTCTCCACAGCTCTGTCCAAATCAGCCTCTGCCTCTGAGCCATCAAAATGCAGATCCCATTCCTATCACTAATGGAATCAAAGACAGAGGCTAAAGGTGGTACAGAGAAAAGAAGCTTTAGATTCTATATTTGAAAAATAATACCTGGATTATACACAGTTGCCATAATATATGCATATTATTTTCCAAAATGCATCTTGAGGAAACCTAGTTCCCTCAATAGAGTTGGTGTGAAGACATTCTTTGAATTACAAGACATATTGGCATAGTAAAGACAGAAAATGTGGCACATCATGTAAAACTTCCAAGAGCACAAGATAAAGAAAAAAATAATGAGAATGACTAGAGAGAAGAAACAGATAACCTACAAAAGAAAATCCATTAGGCTGACCTCAGACTTCTCAGAAGAGACTCTCCAAGCAAGGAGAGAATGGAGCCACAGATTCAAAAAAACTCCAAGACAAAACAAGCCAGCCAAGAATACTCTACCCTGCAAAGCTGTCCTTTTATGAAGGAAAAATTAGAATCTCCTCAGACAAACAAAAATTTAAGAAATTTGCTATTACCAACCCTCTACTCCAAGAAATCTTGCAAGAAGGCTCAAGGTCAAAGCCCTCAGAAAAATAAATAGAATGAACATAATAAGAAACCAAAGGAGCCTCAAAATGTCTGCCAGAAAACTAACACTACAATCTCAAACATCAATAATCACTCTAAATGTCAATGGTCTTAACTCATCAATCAAAAGACACAGAGTTGCAGACTGGATTAAAAGGCAGAACCCAACATTCTGCTGCCTCCAGAGAACACACTTAAAGATAAGCATAAAGGATGAAAAACAATCCTCAAGCAAAGAACCCCCCCAAAAATGCAGGGGGTAGCCATTCTCATAGTGGACAAAGCAAATTTCAAAATAAAAAATGTGACATAGGATAAAGATGGTCACTACCTAATGGTTCAGAGTGCAACCCACCAAAAAAGTCATAACAACTATCAACATATATTCACCAAATAACAAAGCATCAAGGTTCATAAGACAACTACTAGCAGAACTGAAAACAAATATTGATGAAAACACATAAATAGTAGGAGATTGTAACACCCCACTCTCACCAAGGGATAGATCAACAAAACAGAAACTAAACAAGGACACAAAAGCTTTAAAGGAAGACCTATACCAAACAGACCTAATAGATAGCTACAGGACACTTCACCCCAAGGAAAGGACTACACCTTCATTTCAAATGCACATGAATCCTTCTCTAAAATTGACCACACATTAGGATACAAGGCAAACTTGAATAAATACACAAAAATTAAAATTATACCAACTTATTTCTCAGATCATAAAGGCATCAAACTAGAAATTAACAAGGAAGAGAAAGCAAGAAGAGTGTCCAATACATGGAGACTGAACAATATGCTACTAAATGAAGAACAGGTAATCAAAGAAATTAAAGAAGAAATTAAAACCTACTTCAAAACAAATGTCAAAGAAGACATAACATTCTAAAATATCTGGGATTCAGCAAAGGCATATCTGAGAGGAAGTTTCGTAGCAATACAGGTCCAGTTCAAAACCAAGAAAATATCCAAAGGAAAAAAACCTCATCTCCCAACTCAAAGAATTAGAAAAAGAGTAATAGGAAAAGCCAAAACCTAGCAGAAGACAAGAAATAATAAAAATAAAGAAGAAATAAATACCTAGAAACAAAAAAGACTATCCAGAAAATCCACAAAAGTAAGAGGTGGTTCTTTGAAAAAATAAAATTGATAAACCCCTTGCATACTCACAAAGAAAAGAAGAGAGAACATTCAGATAAACAGAATCACAAATGAAAGAGGAGAAATTGCAACAAACACAAAAGAAATTCAAAGGATAATCAGAGATTATATATGTATATGGAAACAAATACAACAAACTGGATGAATGGACAGACTCTTGGAAAAATTACAACCACCCAACATTGATCAAAGAAGAAATAGAGAATGTAAAGAATCTAATCACAAGCAGTGAAATTGAAATAGTCATCAAAATTCTCCATAAAAATAGAAGCACAGGACCAGACGGTTTCACAAATTCTACCAGACATTCAAAGAGGAAATAATACCTTAATTACTAAAACTTTTCCAAGAAGTTGAAAAAGAAGGAACATTGCCAAACACATTCTATGAAGCAAACATCACACTCATACCAAAACCAAATAAAGACAGCATGAAGAAAGAAAACTGTAGACCAATTTCCCTAATGAACACAGATGCAAAAATTTTCAACAAAATCTTGGCAAATGGAATCCAATGATGTATAAAAAGTAGTATTCATCATGACCAAGTGAGATTTATACCAGGAGCACAGGGATGGTTCAACATCCAAAAATCAATTTATATAATCCATCACATCAACAAGGAGAAACCCAAAAACCATATGGTTATATCAATAGATGCAGAGAAAGCATTTGACAAAGTCCAACATGCATTCATGATAAAAGCTCTCGAAAAACTACAGATTAAAGGAACATACCTTTACATAATAAAAGCCATTTATGACAAACCTACAGCAAACATCATCTTAAATGGGTAAAACTAAAATAATTTCAACTGAGACCTGGAACCAGGCAAGGATGCCCACTCTTCCCACTACTTTTTAACATTGTACTGGAAGTTCTAGATAGGGCAATAAGGCAAGAGAAAGACATAAAAGACATAAAAGGAATACAAATAGGGGAGGAATAACTGAAGTTATTATTATATGCAGATGATATGATTCTTTACATAGAAAATTCAAAAAAATCCACCGAAAAGCTTCTTGAAACAACAAACCAGTTCAGTAAGGTAGCAGACTACAAAATAAACACACAGAAGACAGTAGCTTTCATATACGCAAGAAATCAAACAGAAGACAAAGAAATTTGAAAAAAGCATTCCATTTACCATTGCACCAAAAAAACTTAAACACCTGGGAATAAACCTAGCAAAACACGTGAAAGAACTATACAAATAAAACATCAGAATGTTCCTAAACGAGATAGAAGAAGACCTAAGGAAATGGAAAGATATTCCCTGCTCATGGATTGGAAGAATTAACATCATCAAAATGGCCTTCCAAAAGCAATGTACAGATTCAATGCAGTCCCCATAAAAATTCCAATGACATTCTTTAAAGAGATAGAACAAAATTTACAAAAATTCATATAGAATAACAAAAGACCTTGGATAACAGAAAGCCTCCTGGCAAAAAAAGAGATAATGCAGGGCCAACTATCCCAGACCTCAAGTTATACTACAAAGCCGTAATAATTAATACAGCATGGTACTGGTACAACAACAGACAATCAGACCAGTGGAGCAAAATTGAGTGCCCTGAAATAAAATCATACATATATAATTAACTAGTCTTTGACAAGGGAGTGAAAAACTTACATTGGATCAAAGATAGCCTTTTCAATAAATGGTGCTGGGAAAATTGTACTAAGACATGCAAAAAAATGGACCAAGACAACTCCCTCACACCATGTACAAAAACCAATTCAAAATGGATATAAGATTTAAATGTCAGACCTGAAACCATAACATACATAGAGGAAAAATTGGGCAAAACCCTCCATGAATTTTGATTCAGAAACCCCTTTCTGGACACATCTACAGAAGGCAAAAAAATGAAGGAAAACATAAACAGATGGAATTGCATCAAACTAAAAGGTTTCTGTACAGCAAAAGAGACAATAGAAAAAACAAAATGAAGCCCAACCGAATGGGAAAAAAATTTTGCCCTCCACAAAATTGATAGGGGTTTAATACCGAAGATTCACAAGGAACTCAACAACTAAACAAAAACAAAACAAGAAGCCCAATCAAAAATTGGGGAGAAGAACTAAAAAGACACTTCTCCAAAGAAGAAATACAAATGGCCAACATGCATATGAAAAATTGCAAACATCACTAGCAATTAGGGAAACGCAAATCAAAACCACTATGAGATACCAACTTATACCAGTAGGAATGGCCCATATCAAAAAAGCAGGCAACAAGAATCCTGGAGTGACTGCAAAGAGAAAGGAACACTCTTACACTGCTGGTTGGAATGTAAACTGGTCCAGCCACTGTGAAAATCAGTGTGGAGGACCCTCAAACTAATGAAAATGGAACTACCATTTGATCCAGCAATCGCTTTTCTGGGAATCTACCCAAAGGAGACCTAATTGTTGGTACAAAGGGACACCTGTGCTTGGATGTTTATTGCAGCATTATTTATAGTTGCCAGGACATGGAAACAACCCAAATATCCCAAATCAGATGAATGTATGAAAAGATGTGGTATATATACACAACAGAATATTACTCATCAGTTAAAAATAACAAATTTGATGAATTTATTGTAACATGGATGTGGTTAGAAGAAATCATGTTAGCAGAAACAAGTCAGAAAGCAAAAGAAAGAAACCAAATGGTTTCACTAATATGTACAACCAAACAAAAGTACACAAAGGGGGAGGAGGGACCAGCTTGAGAGGCCAGGGAGGGGAGGTGGTGAGTTACCCTGGGGTTTTACAATGATGTGAGAGATATATGTGTATAATAAATAAATAAATAAAATGTAAATATACATATAAAAAAAGACAGAAGATGTGTAAATACTTAGCTCATTTCATTGTGTGTAACCAGTTCATCCTAAAGTTTTTTTTCCATAGAACATTTGGTTTTGTCCATACCTTACACAGTGCTGTTATAAAATTGAAATAGAAATCCTTTATAAAATATCACCCAAGTTGAATTTTTCTCCCATTTAAGCAAGAATTTGTAGCATCTAAAAATTTGTAGCCTACATCAATCAAATCATCCCTTGCCATTTTGGCAAGAAACAGAAATGGTGCATGATCTACTTAGCTAAATCTGCTGCCCAAATTCACTGAATAGCGGCCAGCTCCAGAATTGACTTTGGATTTATGTAGACTGTCTTGAACATAATAACTCCAAAGTTGCAGAGCAGGTTAGAGGTAGATTAGGCCTTTTCAAATCTCATGACTTGTTTCAACTTTAACCCAGTAAAATTGCCCTTTTGTGGGAAGAATTGGTAATGAAATCAGTTCCATCCCTCAATTGCATATCTTTCAAAAGGCCAAGGAAACAATAAACAGGAGAGTTTCTATGAGTGTAATTCCAGTGTAACATTTTTAGCTATAACAGGTCAAGGAATTGGACTATTTTGTCAAAACTTACCATGGACGACATGGACTCAAAGAGCATTTGAAGCATCTCTTACTTTAAATTTCAAAGACAATAAGTAGCTTAGAAGATTCCATTTTAAAATGCAATGAGCCTCTGCTAAGGCCGTATTACAGAATCAGAGTTTGATATGTGCAAGAAGTCCAGTAAGGCCTGTTCAGTTCATATGAATGTACAGGTCTTATACATGCATAAATTTCATTACAAACAGTATTCAAAAGTCTTCCTCAAAAATTTGAAAAATATTTTGAATTTATTCTCAGCAGGAATCCAATTTTTACCTGGAAATTTTGCCCTGCCCTTGGGTTCCCCACCCCGAACATTTATTTGGTAACACCGAAAGATACTTCCAGTTGTTGCTATTTGGTGAGGCTATTTGGTTAGGCATGGTTGTTAAACCCCAAGGAGAGAACTAAAGAGGCTTGGACCCAACCCACAATGCATAGTTGCCACCACAACAAGGAATCGTCTGGCTCCAAATGCCAGTAATATCATGGTGGAGAATATTACCCCAGATAATGTCTTGCTCAAATTGGTATCTCTGAAAATATGCACTAGGTCTGGAAACTTATTTGCTAACCAAAAACAAGTTGTGTTTTGATTTTTAAATGTATGAGGATAAGGGATTTGGAACTTTATGTCTCAGGTTATCCTAAGAATCTGGCCTTATAAAAATGAGAAAAAATATCACTCAACTGCACCCTCTTAGTTCTTAGATGAGTACAATATACTTCCAGAAGCACATAAGGATCAAGTGTCATCGGGCTTAATTTGTGATGTGTTCATTACATTCATCATCACTACTGGCTAAATAAGATTAAGAGATGTTTTTAATACATGGAAATGAATGATTTTAATTTTCATCAAATTAATGTCTCATAACAGTTTCAAGAGAACCACAACAAACAGGTGAACATGTGCTTGTACACACACATTCACCCATAACATGCTGCGCTTAAATTGTTTGCAAAGTGTGGAAGCAATTACAGAACAAATTCCAGTTCTCAATCTGTTTCTGCGAAAGAGGTCTGACTCAGAGGCACTGCGAGTTATTTATGACTGGAGAAAACAGAACACTTAACTATGCAGAGAAACTTCTCATTCTTTTATGTGAGGCAGCAAAATAAACACCTTAACAGTTCATGGTTCCCAGAGTGCATTAGTTAATCGCTCCAATATCATTCTAATTCTCCTCGTAGCTCATTGAATCTGAGTCTGTGCACAGATAAAAAGTAGCTCTACCATGTACTTATTCCAATGACTGTGGTTGATGGATGACTTTCTGATATTTTGAAACAATGCCAGCCCAGGGTCTCGTGGCGGCTGCACAGCGCCTGAGCTCTCTTGTTGTGCTTTGGGGCATGGGGAGAGAGGGAGGGGGCTCTGCAGTACATGGTCTGGCTCAGTCATTTTCAAAATCAATACTTGCTCTCCAAGCCTTGGATAATTTAGAGAACATAATTCAGAATTCTCCCTTTCAGCATGTATCCTCCATCAAAGGGGTGTTTTCATCCAGAGTCAGCACAATGCTTTTGTGACCCAGGAATGCACAGATAAGGTTAAAAAGAAAGAAAAGGCATATTTATTTTCTCCCTCTAATTTCTCTCCAAACACCTTTGGACCTGGTGTCTGTATGTGTTTATACACTTCCTTATGAATATTTCTATTTAGAACAGAAAAACTAAATTATGGTTGTCTCATGGTATTACTTCATATTTAAGGCTTTTGGGGGGGGGGTTTCCATTATAAACCTCTAGCCTAAGGGATGTCAGCTTCAGAAAATTTATTCCTGGTAGGTCAGATATAGGATACAAAAATTTCAGCCCAAGGGCTGTTAAGTCCTACTTTCACCTCATTTCAGAAAGTGCTATCAAAGTAGTGTTTTGTTGTAGTGATAAAATTTTGTGTTCCTGTACACAGAAACGACAGACTTCACTTGCTTAAAAACCAGCATGACACCAATTATTTAATCCTTCAGACTCTATTCACTCTAAAAAAGGAGCCCCAGTGGAAAACATCTTGGTCATTTAAGTACAAAGAGCTTGAGATTTTATAGCAATTTTCCAATACTAATTACATTTCATACTATCTATCATATGCATGGCTTGCAAAAACCCTATTGATTTTAATGGATACTAGTGCATTGGGAACAGGTTATTTTATGACATGTTATGTTATAGGACCTCTATGAAATACCTAGATTTTAAAATGTGGGCACAGATATACTCCCAATTATCCACAAGTGGATTATCCACTTGGTCTATTACCCACAACATATTTTAAATTAAAGCTGCTGTCATTAGGTGACTCAGTAGCCCTAGGCCAATTTCTATCATCAATTTTCTGTGCTGCTGCAATGCAAACTCATTTTGATAACCTTTGCTAACATGATTAGTAGGGATATACTATTGGAGTTGTTGCCAAAAATGTAAACATAAAAGACTTGTGGATTATATCTCATTTTGGATTATCCCTGTCACAAATTCCTTCCTGCAGCAAGAAAAAGCAGGAGACCAATTATAACTATGGGTTCTTAGACATGTTGCAAATATAAAGTATCCCAAGAAATAAGCATTGTTTCACACTATCTAGAAATAGTGTGACTTGTAAAATATTTTGGGCTAAAATGCCATCGCTTTTTTGTAAAACCTTCATTCATTTTGGCCCCCAGAATTGTTTAACTTTTCTTCGTGAACAGGTCTGAATTATGAAGCAACAGTATGGGCTTTGGAATTATTAAAATGAGTCTGAATTCCAATTCTATAGTTTGTTAGCTAAGTAATTTGGAAGAAGTACTTAACCATGTTGAAACATTCTTCATACTTAAAAATACCATAACTATAGCTGTCAAGATAATCTACTTTTATGTAAAGTTCATAATTTGATGTTTGACAAATACCATGTATTCAATTCATGCAGGTTCTGCCCCCCTTTTTTGTAGCTAATTTTTACTAGGCTTTGAGTTTCTTGCCAGCAATGGTGTTATTTAATTAACGTTGAAACTCTCTCAGTATTTAGTAAATTACCTTATGTGTTGGTCTTAATTTTATTTGTTATATTATAATGTGAACTAATATACTTCTTAGCTTTATAACTGAATTTAATTGTAGTATTTTTGAATCCCCACAAATCTGTTCAAGTGATTATACTATTAGTTTCATAAAAAAAGAATGAACATTTTGGAGTTTCCACAAACCTGTTAAAATTATTTTGCTACTAGTGTCATAAAAATGAATGAAAGCTAGGTCATTGTTTTCATATGTAGATACTAGATACTAAGTATAAGGTTTTTCTTTAGTAAATATATTCTTAAGAGTTATCAACTTAAATGTAAGACTGTTTTATGTGTATTTTATATATTAAGACTAAATTATCAGTAACAGAAAGACTCTTTAGCAAGTTCATAAATTGTTTTATTGCTGATAGAGATATTCTCAGAACTAAGTGTTCAATCAATGTTTTTTGCCATATTTAAAACAATTTATATTTTAAATTTACTATGTTTTTCATTATTCAATTGGGAATATGATACAATAAGACTTCCAAAGACTTAAAGTCTTATTAAAAATGCATGTGCATAGCTTAATAAACAATTAACCCTGAGAAGTCAGAGATTTTTTTTATTGTGTTTAACATGGTTTTCAGATTTCTTTCTTTAGATATGTCCAGTAAGTACCACAGTCTTTAGGCATTGATGCTGCATCTTCTCTGTCCATGGTCCTGAGTTGGCCCTGCAGATTAGATCAAGTGCCTCAAAGAAGTCAAACTGGGACGGTGAAGCTCACAGACCTGAGTACTGGTATTGGGTTACTGGCAGCGTAACGGCAATGTTGTTCTTTTCAATGGATTTTCAGTTTCTTATTTTTGGGCTTCACACTTATTTTCTTTAAAAATGTATAAAAGTAATGTTATTAAATATTACAGAATATACAAACAAATCTATTTTTATTTAGGGTTCATTGATGCTAAAAGTAAAATGGACTGAGGAACTTTTAGATATAGGTTAAGTTTTAGTCTCTAATATAGTGTGTAAATATTTGTAAGTGAAGCTTTGGAAATAAGCAGTCATATTTGCATCTGTTTCTAACATCTGAATTCAAACAAAAAGCACCATGCATTTGGGCTTTTCTTATAAAATGTTTATTTACCTTGACATTTTTGGCAATCTAACATGATGTGCCTCTTTTCACAATAACAAGAAACACCCCAACTATCTGAAAACTGTGTTACATTCATTCTCCCCAACATAATGAAAAGGACAGATAACTGAGTCTCTCTCTTGGTTGCTTGCAGCTTAAATACAACAATATGTGAATAGCAATGATATGAAAATCATGTATCAAATTAAATATGTTCAAGTGCAGTAAGTTAAATGGGTTGTATGGAGCCAGCATCATGAATGGGGGCTAATTTCTGTCCAGTCAAGTAAGGTACAGATGCATCAATTTGGCTGGAAAATGGTTCCAGTTTTGGTTGATTGGCCGAATTCTTGCAAAAGCTTATTATAAACTTGCAGCACCTTATTATTTCATGTTTTTAAAGGCTTGTTCAGGATTGACTATTTGGATGGCAATCTAAATAACAGACATCAGAGATTGCCCCAAGTGTACTCCAGAAGCTGGGTCCAGCTGCCCATTCTTGCTCCATTCATCCAGAGGACAAGTCCCTTTGGTTTGGCAGCACCAGAAGTTAGATGGTCCAGTTCCCTATTGCAGGTCTGACTTCATGAATGATCAGATAATTCACGAGGGACCAGAATCAGCAGTTCCTTGGCTACCAAACTCTTCTGAAGCCATGATTTCAGCAAATCATTTGAAAGGAAACTAAATCATATACAGGGAATTTAAACTGAGCAGAATACTGTCCAGAAAAGGCAGGCAGTCACATATGTTTATGTAAGTGATCTGGATTTCCAAAATATCTACTCTAACTAGTCAGAAATGAGCAGGATCTTTTGGTTGTGTGGCAGGAAAGGTGGACTCCAAGGGAACAAGATAGATCACGATTTCTCATCGTGATGTATGGAATAGGTTGTTTCTCATGTATTTGTAAACTTGCTTATAATTATTTTAATTTTAGGGACATTCATAAAAATTATGGTACATACAAAACGAAACTTTCTTCAGACACCAAAGAAACAATCCTAAATCACAGGCATTGAATAACTGGGGTTTCAGTTGGTAAAGTCAAACATTTGAGTCCAATGAGAAGCTTACACTGGTCAAGTTTTATTGGAGCAAAATGAGAGGGTTGTGGTAATTGCACCAATATATTTAAGTTTACAGAAAGTCAAACATAATTTGGTGACATCCTAACTACTCTGATTTTGCCAGATCGTAGCATCATTCTCCACTTTGCCTGGCTCAGGAGCTCACTTATATTTTCTTTGTAGCAAATATACCAAGTCCAACAGATTCCACTTTGAGTGGATTCTAGTTCTAGGTAACCTATGTGGAAAGGATTATTTTTCCCTCAGGCAGTTGTATCAACTTGTGCACAAATGTATTCACAAATCACTTCTTTTCTGGAGTTGTGTTGGAATGAGTTTTTGATGCACCTGGGCTCTTGTCCAAATCCACTAAGTGAGAGAGTCATCTTTGAGCTGGAGACCTATAGAATTATGACCATGGGAAAATGAGTTTAGTTTCCTGAGCCAGTCTTCAGTCTTTTATACATGTATATGGATACTAACAAAAAAGAAATCCTTTCCATTTGATCAAAATTTTACCTGAATTTGAAGCCAGGTAGTGACAAGAAGGAAGATGGACAGACCATCCATTCCTGAGAATTCTGCTCCTCAGATTCTTACAGGTCCTTTCTGGGAAGATCATTTACTACTAAAGATTTATTATCAAGAATTTTTAAAAGGACAAAATAATAAAGCAACTTGTTAATTGTTTACTTGTGTTCTAAGATTCATGACGTTGAGAGGTAAGACATAAAACACCTGATTTGTGTCTATGTAAAAAATAATCAGTTTCAATGAGAAGTATGAAGTAATTAATTGCTAAATTAAACATAAATTTAAAAAAAATTTTGAGTTATCTCCAACGAATTTTAGATAGGAATTATATAGGATGTATTGAGTTAAGTTGGCTGAAAAAATTTAGAGGTAACAATGTTTTTCTGACTAAAAGGATTTGATATCATTTACATTTCTACTTTTATTGAAATTCATATAAATGATTATATAAGACCATAACAAAATTATTTTAGAGAACTGAATATTTACATTTTATTCTCTTGGACACAATTTTGTGTTTTAGACATCTCTGTTGTTTTTACCTTAAGTGAATCTGCAGTTATTCCTATTGTCAAGTAGGAAACTGTTTCTAAGCCTCTTCATTTTGTGATACAGGAAAACTGAAATACATTCTGGTGTCCACCCTCCCTTCCCCCCATAGCCTGAGTCACTTTGTGGGCCTCCTATCTCTTAAACCACCTGCTAATCATAACAATTGCTAATTTGAGCCTTTTTAGTCACTTCTGGTGACACTGACAATGCCATCTAGTCTGCAGTAGCCATGTGGTCAGTCCCCCACCCATCCTAGCAGGCTGCTGCTTCGCTTTTGCTGGGGTCTCCATTGTTCTCCCTGCCTCTGCTGACCATAAGCAATTCCTTCTTCCCTAATCTCAGGGGATCTGCTTCTTTCACAATGGGGGCAGGGCATTTGCTTTGTGTGCAAGATAATCTTCTCTAGAATTGTTCACATATGCAAACAAACACTCGAAAAACCTGACTCCCTGGATGTGGAAGGATATGTATATCTCTCTATGGGTATACAAATACATAAACTCACACTCACACACAGATGCATTTTAGTATTATCAGTGACAATCACTTATCTGTCCTGCCAAGATATCTGCAAGACACTCAATAATATTTATTAATTTCAACTATTTAGATCTCATTTTGCCTTGTTTTTCACTTGTGACTTTTCCCCTTCCTAGACCTGGTGACAGTGATTTTAAACATTCCTGTGTTTTGGACTTTAACCTTCTTGCAGCCCCCGCATACTCTGCCCATGTCTAGGGAAAGCATTTGAGGGGACAACTCAGCGCTGGAGTCAGATGCTTGTCCCCGAGCGGGGTGAGTGATTAGGAATTGAGGAATTGATCATCTAAACTCAGCAAGCTTGGGCTCTACTCAGGAGTGTTCCTTGTCTGAATAGCAGATAAAATTTACTGGATTTCCATGTCTGAACCTTTGCAATTGCACCCTGTACTCCACTTTGATGGATTTAAAGCTGGTCATTATGTTACAGGGCAAGTTGTAGCAGGAATAAAAGTAGGTCGCCTCCACCAACCATTTTATTCAGGAGGCGACGTTATGTTGCTATCATTAAAGCTTTCTGTATGCTATAGAAAGGGACAGAAACACTTGACTTTTAGGGCAGATTGTTAAAAAAAAAACACGTTTGATTTTGTTGGGAGGAAGTAATGCAATAATGTATATGTTTTAAATATTTCTCTGCCTCAGTAAGCAGGGAGGCTTTTGTAGTTCTCTTTAGGGTTGTGTCAGTTCTTTCTCCTAATACATTGAAGTCAATTAAAAAACAAAAACCCAGCTCTGTCATTTCGGTGGTTGGTCTGGGAGCGGCTGTGCTCCCAAGCTGCCGTGAACGTCGAGAGCGCCCCCTGGGCGCTGGCGCTAGACACAGCAGGAGGAAGCGGCGACCTAGCCGTAACCCGGAGAGTTCTTGTTCAAATCTACACACAAAACCTGGGTTGCAGCCCACATTGGGACTGATCTCTGTTCCCCGAAGAGTGGACATATTAAACACTTAAAATAAATTTAAGATCAAGGCATATCGTTTTTTTTTTTTTTTTCTTTGTGTACTTAGGACAAAAATGCTTGGAAAATGTTACAATTAAAAAGAAATAGTCTGGGTTTCTGTAGTTCAGTTTATGGTCCCTTCCAGTGCTTTGGGCATGTTTTCTATGGTTCATCTTGCGTCTCCTGATGCTCCGCGGTTTTGCTGGACCCATTCTGGACCTCTTGCTAGAGACAAAGCTTTCTGCCCTAAATAAAGCATGGGTGCCTCTTGAGACCTTTAAGACCCAAAGCAGCTGCCTGGGAGTAAGGAAAGGCCAATGGACTTAGAGACCAAAGGTTCTGGTGTTAGTTATGGCTGTTTTGTTTTATCTGTGTGACTTTGAGTAAACCACTCTACCTCTCCTAGTTGATTCTTTTATAAAACAGGAATTTTATCAGTTATACTCCATGATTATGCTGAGTTATAAAGTCTATCTTTGATAGTTATAAAGTCTATCAATACTTCAGTATTGATACTTTTTGTTTTAAAGTTTAACCAACCAAGTCAATATAGCACTTCACAGAATTCTTGAAAGATTTGAATTGGTCAAGAGCAGAGTTTATTTGTTTTGGGAGTAATGTCTATTGGCTGCAACCAGCAAAAGTCAATTTGATCGACTCTGTGACACCTTCATAACCCACTCAAATTTTCATTTAATGTTAGCTACTCTTTAAAAGTGGAACAGTAGTCCAAATTGAGCAACTTCCCTGTAATTGTGACCGTGATTTTCTGGCCACAGTGATCAGCAGCCACATCAATCCAAATGTTGATGTTCTCCTGCATGTTTATATCTCAGCTGGCTGGTGGCCTGATCACTCACAGAAGAGTGGTCTTCCATTCCCCGCACCACTTGTGGAATGCTACTCCCACTTGGCAGCCCTGAAGTTACTTTTTCTAGAGGCCACCTCATCTCCAGGCGCTGTTTTACAAAGCAGCCTGGAAAAAACTTACTTGTTTCTGTTTGTAAGAGCTGCTTTGATGCAATGATTTGAAGTGGGAGGCTGTGTTTTCACATGGCAGGACGAATAACAGGGATCTCATACTGGGGGCTTATAGTGAACCTAAGGATGCACCCAAGGTCAGAACATTACCACAACACTGGATTGAACAAGGTTGGAACAGTACCTCAACAATATAACTAGTTTGGACTTTCAGAGAAGCTACATAACCATTTAACCCTATTCAAGGGTAGCTATTTGCCTCTCCAATCAGTAAAAATGGTAATTATACTAGATATGATCCCTTTCTCAGTTAAAACTCTGATTAGCTCTCCTGAGTCTCTGTGGCTTTGTGCAAACTGTTCTCATGAAAACCCTCTCTGAATATCTCTAACTCAAAGCTTCTGCATCAACCAGGTATTCTGAGCACTCCCAGAATACTCTAACATGACAATATTTTTGTTATTTAATCAGGAATGAAAGCAGATAGCCATTGGTGTAGTTGTTATTAAAATATTGAATTGTTTGTTCTGGTTGGTAAATAACTATGTCAAAGGACCCTGGAATACACTCCCACACTGCTCCATAGTACCCCTCCCCAATTAATAGCAACTCAGCAATTAAGACTTGCTCAATAGACTTCCTTGGAGATCTTGGGGACTGAAAGCCATGGCCTGCCTCTGCTAAGTAGTTGGTGCCTGAATCTTATTGGCTGTGGATTATTTTTACTATCATTTGAGTTATATTTATTCTCATATTTGTTTCTTTCATTAGGATTGTGAGTTTTTCCTCAGGGCCAAAAATGTGCAGCACTTGGACCTATGGAGGTTGATGAAATAGATTTTTTTGAGGGTGTTTTTAGTGCCACGCTGTGAAGTAGGTCATTTGCACCTAAAAATTGTTATATTAGTATTTCTACAAAAAGTTGATAGTAATATTAATTGCTATTTTCTTCTCTTTGTTGGAGAAAACTCAAGGAAAGATACTGGCCTAGTCAATTTATCAGTCTTATATTGCAGACGTCAAGATTTTTCTTGCCAGTGAAGTTGGGTTGGACTAAAGATGATGAGCTCCAAGAGATGGAGGGAAAGAAGTACAAGAGTGTGTGTGTATTTTTCTCTCTGTGCATATGTCTCTATGTAAGTGTATGCTAAACTGAGCAACAAGGAGCCACACCTATGCTCATTTTGAATCCTGAGGGGGACAGGCTCTCTGATGTGAACAGCCATGGCATCAGGAGGTACACCCAGGATGCTTGATTATAGAATGCTAGGAGCTGTGGTCTTTGGTGCTGAGCAATCTAGATTCTCATTCAGTCAAAGAAAGAGAGCTAATCATCTTTAAACGCTCCCCCTATGATTTGAACAGAGAAATCTCAGCAATTATCATCACAAACCAGAATTAGAAGTGCTACCCAAGCTCCCTGATACTATAGATATACCAGATCTTCCCTAAATTCCTAGAAGAATTGAAGAAAGAATACCAATAATGATTGAATTTGAATTTTTCTATCAAAGATATTTGGGTGTTAGCCAGATTTGAAACTTGATTGAGAAAAAGAAAGCAATATGACAAGTCTTTTTTTCAATATTGCACACTTATGCCAGGAACCTACATAATATTTTAAGAAATAAGTTAACTAAACTTGAAGTGATAGCTCACTTGCCACCAGTTGATTTTATGGATGTGAGCATCATCTTTTATGATGGAAGTTTGGTTAGACTATTGGGTTAAAGTTGAGATCATGTAGTCCATAAGTTTTATTTATGTTTTACTGTTTATATCTTTGGAAAGATTATTGTAAATCCCTTAAATAACTTCATTGTTAATGATGTCATATGAATGTCAGGTCTTAAACTCAGCATTTGGTCATTACATTTGATTTAAAAACTGCAATTTCTTGGCCATTTTTAGAGAGGCATATATTTAGGGAAAATATTTAAAATTAATATGTCATAAAAGCAAAATATTTCTGTGTCACTTAAGTAGATAATTCTCTTGGGAGTGAAAATGGTAAGTTAGGCTTAGTCCCTATGGAAAACAATATGTAGTTTTCTCAAAAGATTACAACTGGTCTTGCCTTCTGACTTAGCAGTCCACTCTTAGGTATCAACCTGATAAATATAAAAACATCAATTCAGGGGAAACATGTGCCCCACATGTTCATTACAGCACTATTTATAATAGCCAAACTATGGAAACAAACCAAATGCTTAATTAGAAATGAATGAATCAGGAAAATGTGGTATAGATACACAATGGAATCCTTCACAGCTATCAAAAAAGATAAACTCTGCCACTTACAGCAATGTGGATGGAGCTAGAGGAGATCCTGTTAAGTGAAAAATAAAATCAGGAGAAAGACAAAGAATGGTATCACAATGTAGTATATAGAGAAACAAAACAAACAAAACGAAACAAAACAGATAAAGTCAAACTAAGAACTACCCTAAAAAACTGTCTATAGAACCAAGGCTACCAGAGGGGGAGATGGAGGAAGAGGCAAGAACAATTTGGTGAGAGAACACAGTGGTGGTGGACTGTGGGTGTCTTAGTGATGGGAGCTGTGCGATAACAGCACTTGAGGAGGGAGAGCCCACCATTTTAATATACAAACATGATCTAAACTAAGATTATTTCAATAACAAAATAAAGTGGTAAGGAAAACTTAAATTGTTGAAAGTTGGTCTTTACTTACAATAATAATAATATCTTACACAATAATTTCTTAAATATTATCAATACTCCAGTAATCAGAGAAATAGTTGTGGCAGTAAATGTAGCCATTTTTCAAAGAAATTCAAATTTAGCTAAGTTGTATAAGTTTGGATTGGTATAGAACTAAGGGGAGTAGAAGAGTTGGGTAGAGATCAAGTCTGATATCTTGGTTCTTTGTCTGGCTTACAGTCACTATCATGGACAGATAAAATAGAATCTAGGACACAGATCTGGCAGGATGGAAGTGACAAATTGTGACCAAAAGGCCCGGCCAGCCTAGCTCATTCACAGTCATGGGAAGGTAGTGCTGTAACATGAGCTAAGCAGTGCTGGGACATGGTTTGGCTCAGCACATTGAAAAGAAGCAAAGCACATACATTTCCAAATGGGCTGTCACTTCCAGTGGCTGTCTTCTATCTGTTGCTGGCTTCTTCATTTTTCCTTGGATTTGAGCAATTTTTCCAGACCCTCCACAAGGGGGATTCTAGGGAAGGAAGCAATAGCTCACATGCAATATGTGTGTGGGGTAAAAGATACAAGAGGAAACATGGCACTGTTCACCTGTGTGGTCACGGCAGAGACACTGGTAGAAGTTCTAGTAGAGGTAGCTACCTCCTCCTCCCTTGCACTCTCTGCAAATGGTCTGTGGCAAAGAAAACACAGTGCAGCTTCAGGAGCCACGAGCTGGAGAAAGTCCTCGGACTTACTGTGCAGAGCTAATGCATCCAAATAAGTATAGGGCTTTTCCTGGTGGCCTAACTGAACTGAGGGATGTGGTCTTATCAGCACAGATACAAGCTATGTCACGATAAAGCAAGGAAACAGGTGATATGGTGAATGAGAAGACAGATTTTTTTTTCAGTCAGTCAAATTGGCCTGGATTTAAATCCCTGCTTTTGCATTTAGTAATCTTGCAGTTTTAGGCTTGTTTCTTTGTGCTTTTTTGCTTAATTTTCCTCATTTGTAAAATGTGGATAATGGTAACCACCTCTTAGAGTTGTTGGGAGGAGTGGATAAGAGGAATGTACCCAGAATATTTGGCATTATATTAGACATGCAAATGTACTAAAAAGAGCAGCCATTATCATCATTCCAATAAGAGTTTAGGTTTATTGTGGAATGGGAATGAGACTAGGAGAATAGAGGGGTTTAAAACACCTTTCTCCTGTGGTGATGGTCAATATAGGGGGAATAAATGAAAGAAGAACAAAATAAGAAGAGAAAATCACTGTAAGTTATAACCCATAAACAAATCTACAATGGTAACTTGAATTTGTCTTCTCATCATCACTAATGCTAGGAGTCTTGGTGATCCCCACTAGGAAGGAGGATGGTGGGAATGATTCTGTGGTGCTGTTTGATTTGGACATGTGCTTGAATTTTCTGGAAGGACATTCCTGCCTTCATTGCAATGTTAGTAAGGCTGGATAAATGAAAGCATCCCCAAAAGACTATATATATTATCTTTTGAACTTTACAAAATTTCATTAACATTCAAAAGTTCTCTGGTAAGTCAGAGGAGAAAAACAAATATCAGATTATTTCACTCCTATGTGGAATATGAAAAGCAAAGCAAAGGAGGAGAGTAGGTCAAACCAAACAAACTTTGACATCTCACTGTAGAATGAAGGTCCCAGGAAGGGAGGGTGGGTAGTGAGGAGCAAAGCAGGGAAGGAGCTCAATGGGTTCAGGGGAAGCTTATTGATGCTGTGGTGCTGGGTGCAGTACGATGACATACAGAGGTGGGAACCTGTACCCCTAAAACATACTGAGTGCTGAAAATCAACGCTATGTCAATGAACACAAAATCCCAAAAAGCTCTTTGAGAAATAAGCAGAGGAGGCATCACTACCTCCATTTTATATTTGGAAAAATCTGCCTCTCCACATGTCTTAACTTTGGTCTGGAAGAACACTATTCTAAATGGTATAGCATGAGACGCAGGTCTCCTCTGGTGGTCTAGGAGTTGAAAAAGTCCTCATTCTCAGGACTATTGCCAATGCTGCTGAAGGTGTAAGTAGTTTGGTTGGATTCTAACTCTATTGTCTTACTGTAATACCATCTACTTCTTGTGATTTGTGTTTGAAATAGTATCAGACTTCTATGTGATTATTAGGGGAATCTCTCTGAAAGTAGTTTTTAAAAATATTTTGTTTTCTTACATAATTTTTCATTTTTGTACAATATTTGATTTCTCCCATCATCCTATCACCTGTGAATATCACCTGAGAACATCATACTCTTGTGTTCTTCTTTCCTTTTCTCCTTTGTTTTGACTCTCTGTGTCTCCCTCCCTTGCTGTTTGCTTCAGACATATGGTCTGTCTGAAAGTTTTGTCTTTTTTTTTGACTCTTTGTTCAGTTTCCTTATATTCCTCCATCAGTGAAATTACCTAAAATTTTCTTTTTCTTTCTGACTTACTTTACTGAGCATACTCCCTTCCAGTTCCATCCATGTTGCTGTAAATAACATGAATTTATCTTTTTTGATTGATGAATAATATTCCCGAATGTGTATCTTATAGCTTTTCAATCCATTTATCTTTTTAGATATGTAGGTTTTTTCCATATCTTAGCTACTGTAAATATGCTACAATAAATATAGGAGTGCAGGTTTTCTTTTGCATTAATATTTTTGTCTTTTGGGTAAATTTCTAGAAGTGGAATTGCTGAGTCATATGGTAGCTTCATTTTTAGTAATTTGAGAGTCCTTCACACAGCTTTCCAACCTGGTCAGACCAGTTTACATTCCCACCAGCAGGAAGAAGGGGCCTTTTTCTTCATATCCTCACTAGCATTTGTTGTTGCCAGTTCCCTATAAGTAACAATATAAATGTTATAAAGTGGGCAGTCATATACTTTGATATGGGCTGAAGGCTAATGCTAGCTAGTGAATGAATGAGTCTACGCTCTATATAGGACAAGACATTGTGGTCTGCACCAGCAGAGGGGGCTTATTCAATAATTAGTCTCCCTCAACCTCTATTAATACGTTGGATTTAGGATTAAGGGTTCTTTGACCCATATTGAGAAGTTCATCTGCAAAAGTATAAGCATTGTAAAATAGCATAAACCTTGGAAACCTATATTTTTTGTTATGAAAAATACTAAGAACTTTTCTCTACATGGAGGTCTGTTACTAAAAGAAATATTTGCCTAAATATGGACTTGTTTTTGGAAACTGACTTAAAAGTTTGGCATTGCTTCCTTTTTGTTCAGGTTAGATTTCCATAGCAGGGCAATTTTCCAAGCAAATCCGACCTTCCCCTCTTCTTCACCATGTGTATTCTGTGAACTTGTTATCAAATGAACTTGTTTCATTTCTCCATTTCCCCCTGCCTTCTGTCCTCAGGATTGTCACAGGTAGAAGCTCACATTTGTCTTGCAAAACTTGGGGAATAAATTAATGAGGAAGAGGACATGTCACTCCCCACTTGTCCCCCCTTCACTCTTATGGGGGGGGCTATTTCAAGCTTATTTACAAAAAGCACTCTTTCCTCTTTTCACTTTTGAGGAAGTGACAACTCCATTTTTGCACTCCCCTTGCTCCCCAGGATTAATGTGAATGCTGAAAGTCTTTTGTGGTTCCAGACAAATTTTAGATTTTTTGTTTAATTTCTTTGAAAAATGCCATTGGGATTTTTTTTTTATAATGGTTGGATTGAATCTATAGACTAGCATTTTAACAATGTTAATTCTTCCATTCTGCAAGTAGGGAATATCATTTCATGTCTTTGTGTCTAAATGGAAGTACAATGTTCCATGACTTCAAAGTATACCACAAAGCTACAATAATCAAAAAACCATGGTATTAGAATGAAAAAAGACATATAGATCAATGGAACAGACTTGAAATCCCAGAAATAAATCTATGCATATGTGGGTAGCTAATTTATAATGGTGACAAAAGTCTCTCCCCTAAGAAAACTGGACAGTCATATACAAAAGAATGAAATGAGACCACTGCTTTATCCTATACATACAAATTGATTCAAAATGTACAGAATGTACAAATGTACATTCTGTACAAAAAGTATAGAATACAAAAGACTTGACTGTATGACCTGAAACTATAAAATACTTAGAAGAAAACATATCCAAAATTCTACTTGATGTCATCCTTAGAAGTATCTTATGGGTTTCAATTGCACTGTAAGAAAAACAAAAGAAAAACTAAATGAAAAGGCAACTTATTGATTGGGTAAAAATTCACAGTTCACACATTTGACAAAAGATTAATATCCAAAATACACGAAAAACTCATCCAAAGCACAACAACAAAGAAACAAAAAACAAGCAGCCCAATCAAAAAATGAACTTAAGATCCAAATAAACACTTCTCCACAGAAGACATATAGACTACAGACATATAAAAATGTTTATCATCATTGTTTATTAAGGAAATATAAGTCAAAATCACAAGGAAATATCATTTCATGCCTGTAAGAACAGTCTATATCAAAAAGAGGAGTAATAAGCATTGGTGAAGGAGTGGAGCAAAAAGAAACCCTGTATACTATTGGTGGACTATAAATTAGTACAGAATACAATATGGCGTTGTCTTAAAAATCTGAAAAAGTACTATCACTTGATGCAATGATTCCACTTCTTGAAATTCTTTTAAAAATATGAAAAATTCAAAAAGATATCTGTACCCTTCTGTTTATTGTAGCACAAGTCAGAATAGCCAAGATTTGGACGTCGGTTTCTATTCACAGATGATTGGATGAAGAAGATATATCACACATAAACCAGAAGGAATACTACTCATCTCTAAAAAAAGGAAGATGAAATCTCACCACTTGTGACAACAGGGAAGGAGTTGAGGTAAGTAAAATGATTCCTAAAGAGAAAGACAAATTTAATAACATTTTACTCAGATGTGGAATATCAAGAAACAAATGCAAATGTCCAAAACAAAACAAAACAAAGTCCTTAGACTGAGTACAAAATTATCAGAGGGGAAGGTAATGAAAGGTGAGAAGATCAAGTAGAGAGGTCAACTGGATATTAACAAATGGTAAGTGATGGAATGTTGTGATATAAATATTTCTTGTGATGTGAATGCACTTCTGAAACATATGGTATTATAAACCAATGTTATTGCCATGAAAATATATAATTAATAACGAAAGGAAGAAAGAGTGCTGGAATATTCATATACTTTTCTCTTTGTAATATAAAATGTTCATGTATATTTTAATTAGCCCCTATATCTAATATTCAATTATGTGTTGTTTGATAGCTACTCTATGCCAAGTTCTGATGACACAAAATTTACTGGGGCTAAATCACTGCCTTCAAGGACCTGATTGTCTAGCATGTTATAGAAATCACCAACCTCTTCCTAGTAAGGAGGAATAGTATCAAGTCACTTCTTTTTCTGTCTTTAGGTCTTTATTCCTCACATGTACGAGTCAAACAGCCTTCCCAGCAGGTTCTTAATTGCCCTTCTCACTTAAAGATTGTCATGATCACTCTACACTGTGCCCTTCCCTGAACACCATAATATTTTTCTTTGCATGGATTTTATTTCTACAAGTGTCATATAGCTATTTATATATATGTAAATAATCCTAAACTATAATCAGGCTTATATATAATAGGTACTCAACAAATGTTTGTTGAATGTTGAACAGATGTTTCTATCTTCCACTTTTTAAAAACTGCTTTCAGCTGAAGTGAGGTGGACCGACTGCCAGGAAAATAATATACCAAGTTACTTATAGATTAGTGAAACAAAAATCTTGGAAATGACAGGTCATACCCCATTGGGGTGATGCTGCCAATCCTATGATAGCAAAAATAGCAGTGGCACCTGAGAAGGGGGCCAATTGAAATGGAACTCTTCTCCTTTGTTATGTGAAATAACTTGTTTGTTTCTCTGGAGAAAAGAACTGGCTCCATAAACACATCAAAATCCCAATTAACTAAGCAGAAAGAAACAATTTTCTGGTAAACAGTGAAGGAAGAAAAAATATTTTTTTGTTTCATTTCTTTTTGGAAAGCATACAAAAATTTGGCTCATGAAACACATTAGAAGAGTCATATTGGTTGTTGAGGTTTTGTTGTATATTTTAAACTGTAGCTGTGATTGCTTGTTATATGAAGTGCACAGATATAAAAGGTTCACGAGATTGGGTTGCATTTATATGAACTTGAAGCTAAACCTTTCAACTTCTTAAATGAAAATCCCTAATATCATCTTATTCTTTGTGAGTGTGACTCTCTAGAAAAACATTTGGTATTAGAGAAAACTGGGTCTGAGTCTCAGAACTTCCATTTCTGTGGTAAATTGAATATCTCTAACAGACAGCTTCCTCATCTGTAAATGAGAACAATAATATCTTCCCCCTCCACCCATAGGTTGTTATGTAGATTAGATGAGAGACTGTGAAGAAAACACATAGCCCAGCATCAAACAGAGGAGTTGACAAATATAAATTGTGATCACAATGGCAATGGTGAAGATACAGTCTGCCTGTTTCCTAGGGCTGCTGAAATAAAGCTCCCACTGAATTGGTGACTTGAAACAAAAATCTGTTCTCTCACAGTTGGGGATGGTAACATCTGAAATCAAAGAATTAGCAGGAATAGTTCCTTGCAAAAATTCTGAAAGAGGAAAACTGTTCTATGCCTCCAAGTTGTTGATTTCCAGCAATCCTTGGCATCCTTTGGTTTGCAGACACATCCCTTAATCTCTGCCTTTATCTTGACTTGTCTTCCTCTCCCTGTGTCTTCCCATGTTAGACCTGCTCCTTATCAGTTTGTGGCCCCTTGAATTTAGGGCCCACCTTGTTCTAGTATGACCTCATTTTAGTTACATCTTCAAAGATTCTATTTCCCAATAAGATCACATTCTAAGTCTCCAGTGGAAAGGTATTTTAGCAACATTGACTTCAATCTTTATGTAATCATAAAGTAAAAGATGAGAAAATAGTCATAAAAAGAAAATCCTAAATATATTTGACTAATGAAAGGTACTAGCTAGATTGTTGCTGGCACAGACATATGTATATATGCACATATATAGGCATGTATAAACACTTGTAAGTAAGTATTTTACATATATCTTATTTTCAGTAGTAATTAGAACTTCCAATGGACTGTATTTTATTAATAGGTTTAGTACTCAAACTTCATATTTTCAGACAGGTCAGATAGGTCTAGGATATTCATCATAGAAAAGTGGATAATTCATAAGAAAATAGTGTTTTCATGTTTTGATACACTATTCATTTCAGTCAGTTGACATGTGCCATATCTTGATTCCACTACAAGCGAGAAATGAAGTTTTTTGACTAATCGAAATTTCTGGTCATGACTCTCGTTTGTGATCAATTCAGGAAGAATTTTAAATGTAATGAAATTCTCAATACATGGACACACTGATGAATGTAATGTGGTGTTTTGTCAGTGGTTCACAGGAATTTCAGAATAATGCTTTAGAATCTTAATTTTGGGCAGCAGAAATACATGGATGATGGCTAATAGAAAATACCCACTAAATCAATGTCATACTAGAAGGGACAAGCTGTTCTCTTCACGTAAAAGTCAATAAATTGGTAAGGATAATTAGACTCACCCATTTTACATTATATTTGTATACTTCTGTTTGTGTCTTGGTTACTTGGTGGAGGTTGAGGATGCTATATGGGACACAGGGGGGAGGGTTCTCATTGGGGCACAGCTTCAAGCCCAAGACTAACCTGGGAATTCTCTCTCTCTCATTTTCTCTCCCACCCATGTGATTTCCAAAGATGATATATGTATTCCAGGTTAAAAAAAATTCTATTTTTCAGATGTGTAAGATTTAATGCCTTAATGCTTATACAGTGCTTGGTATGCTTAGATGAAACACAATATAGAAATGCAAAACAACACTCATTGGAATTTCAAATTTTTTTTTACCACTTTATATTTATTGGCTGAATCCTGCTGGGACCATTAGGGTTAAGGTTGTATTGTGTTTCCATTTTAAATCTCTATTTTCAAGTGCTTTTGACACATGGTGTATGTTTTCAAGCCAGAGGGGATTTTATCTTAAACAAAATGTGAGGGTGAAAAAATCCAATTGCACATCTTTTACTTAAGGGAGTCAAAATAAAATAAAAAAGGGAATGTTTTCTGATAGTATTTTGTACCTCCATCACTTTAAAATAAGATTTTTTTTAGAACACAATTTCGTTGATTTTCATTCCATCACATTTGTATTAGGAATGGGATCATAAAAAGCAAGAGCGGGATCAATGATACAGAGAGGGAAACAAAGTCAATAGAAATGACCAGCTTGGAATAATTAATGTTGTCACAGAGATACCATGCAGCAGATATATCTGCATTGATTCCTAGTGTCAGCACCACCTCAGTCATGGAGGGTCGTTTGGTAGCTTCAAAAGCCTGTTACATCTCTCTCTTCATGTTAGTCTTATTAGGCCATTTGCCTGAGTTAAGTAGCCACACATGACTCAGTGGTCTGGGAAATTTTGCTTTGAATTTCACTCATCCCAAAGGGAAATAGAATATTCTCTCAAGCTATTCTTCAATTATCTAAGTTCAGAATTTTCCTTTAAAACTGCCCAGAAAATAGAAAATCTCTGTTAGAATCTTACAACAGTGTTTCACCTAAAAATGCCTGAGTTCTGGCTATTCCTAAGGATTCTTAAATTCAGATACAAGGCTTGGGAGGCAAGGAAGGTTACAAACCCGGACTAGTTATAATCGGCCTGTCTCTAACACCTTTGCCCTAAATACTCCCACAGAGCTGAACTTAAGACACCCTTCAAATATTGGAGAAATGAGCTCATTAAATTTTAATCGTCAACATGCTGTATCTAATTATACTGCATCTTGTCCTAACTCATGACTGCTGTATAATAAATTCAATTACTTTTTTTTTCTATTTACATAACCGCTTTCCAGGGAAAGCAGTCACAGACTCCTGTGAATGAGGGAAACGAATAACCCTTAATTTTCTAATCGTGACCTCATTAGAGCATTATATGCATGTGCATGTGTGTGTCAAATTTGTTATTCTAAGGAGAAAGACAACACTTTTATAATTGGACCCCCCCTCCTTGGGCCTTGAGGGTGTCCCAATAAAGAAAATTTCATACATCGATGAGCCTCCCATCTTGTCATTTCTTTGTTCTATCATCTCTGTTGTTAATAACACCCTGAAGCAAAAAAAAAAAAAAAAAAAATGTTTGTGAAGCTAAGAGCTGTCCAGATAAGAGAAAAGGTCATGATCTCCCTCCTGCGTGTTCATCAGCATACGAACACCAATCTGAAAGTAAGAGGAGGCCTGTCAATATGGAGTAGGCAAGAGGCAGTATACCATCAAATTGAAGGCAGCGAATGCTTGCATGGTTGTACTGTGCTCTAACCTTAACCCGAAATCAATAATCACCAAAGTATTACAATATGAAGTGACTGAGTCATAGACATGGGAGTCGAGGCGGGGGTGGGAACATACATGTGGAGCTTCATAAATGCTAACAATAAGGAATGATAAATGGTTCTACCATCTTTGGGTGTCTGAGATGAATGTGTTATGGAGAAGGCAGGACTAAGATGAAGTTGGGGCACCTAGGGTATGCCCCATTTTATTACTGTACCCTGTGGCATTTTTCTTAAGGAGATATGTATGCTCAATAGGATGGAGAGTATGTAGCTGCTCTCTTGATCCCAGGCCCACACAGGCTGTGGTAGTGCTAATTCATATATATTTTATTATTGTTTCATGTGATTATATAAACAGCAACTGGGTTGTAGGATAAAAGTTGTTCTGGTGATGAGAAAGGAAAAGAAATCTCTATAGACTAGATTTTTCTTAAACAGTTGAGGGAAAAGTAGAGTTTACTCCAGATTGGTTTAAATCTTTTTGATTTAAAATTGAATAAAGAACAATAAATAATGTAAAATTTCATAGGAAAATGACACTAAACTTCTGTGTTTATAGAGTGCTATAGAATCAAAACTGTAAAAAATGTATTTAGTAATCATGAAAGTTTTCATCTTGTATACCCTTAAATGTAGAAGTGCACTTTCTAGTAATCAAGTAGATGCCATTCTTTTCTGTTTTACTTTTTTTTCCTTTCTCTCTCTCTTAGTTGGGTGTAGACATTCATGCATCCATCACCTTCTTATCATTTCTGATACCATTTACTTGTGCATGCTGATGACCCAGATAAGTCTGAAGTTTAACACTGGGGACTTTTCTACCAGCAGTCACCTAAGTCTTAAGAATCAAGAAAACTCCCAGTCCCTGCTCATCCCTATATTCAGCCTTAGATAGACATCTAAGAATTGTGTGTGCAGTTAAACATTCAAGTTCCACAAATTTCTGTCAGATAACCAAGCAAGGCCTGAAGAATAGGATGGAAAAGAGGCTGTTTGCTGATCTGCTTAACTATTGATAAGAGCTTAATTGTTGATGAAAAATCCCACCTTGAAATTCTCAGTTCTCTCTTGACTGGGGGCAGGGGAGCACTAAAATTGGGGAGGGATGGGTACAAGAGATTAAGATGATGACTCATGGAGAACAAGGTGGTGGGAGAACCTCAAGGTAGACAAAATGTTTTATATATACATATATATGCAATCAATTAAAAATTAAATTAATAAAAATGCAAATAAAAATTCTCTGTTGACTACAACCTCTTTTACTGCTCAGTATCCCTTATTTTTTCTTTAATGACCCCCCCCCTCCACATACAGGCATATATAAATACACACAAATAATGCAAATACTTCTCAAACATCATTATCAAAAACACACACACGGAGCCAACAAAAAAGTCAAGTATAATGATTCTGTCAATTGGAAATGACTGTTCTGATTTTTGTCCTTATTTTCAAAAAAAAATTCAGAAGAAATGACAATCTTAAAAACTCTGATTTGTAATAAAGATGGAAGTTAAGTGGGGCTGAGGTTGTGTGTATAGGGGGAGAGACAGGTTGTGGGGAGTGAAGAACAACAAAACTAAAATATCCACAGAGAAGCCTGCTCTGTTTCAGGCTTGTAGTCAGGGACATTTCTGGGTTGCTGGTTCACACTCTTTGAAGTGCATATGCTGCATTGATGTGTGGTTGCCTGGAGCTCAACTAGATGCCAAATCCATTCTTTCTCTCTCTCTGTGATAACTCAAGAGACCTATTGCAGAGACAGAGGCCTGGGCAAAAATCACTGCTGCTCTCATACTGTAGACCAAGATGTGTATTAGAGATTTTTCTATACTTTAGAGGAGAAATGTGATTACTACCTAAAAATATTAGATGCAACCGAATACTCAAGTTTTAAGATGAGTAAGTTTGAGAACACATTTTAAAAAAATATGATAGCCTTATTTCTGTTGCACAGCCTTGTCCATCAAAGGTCTATTATACCTCACGCTCCTAAAACTAAAAACTCTAAAATCAAACCCAGTCTACTAATTTAAAGCTTTTCATTTTTACTATAAAACCTGGTTTCTTAGCCTGGACTTCAGGTTTGTCTTTCTCAAGCCTGGGAGAGAGTGTAGGATAAGGGGGCTCAGTCTTCCAGGATGTCCCCGACCATAAGAGCCAGAAAAGTTGTAAGAATGAAGGGTACTGGGGATGGAGTTCTGTCTGGTGATTAACAACTGCTTAAGCAGCTATCTGGAGAAAACTTTTATAGAAAAATTCAGGTCAACCTATACCAGGTCAACTTCTATGCCTTGAAGAATGAGAATACAGCATTCCCATCAGCACTTAATACAATACTCTTCACACAGAAATAAATCAATAAATGCTGCTGACTGGTGACAGACTTTACTTAATGTCTACCCTTTACGTGCCTCCAACTGCTTTGACAGTATTCATTCAATTTTTTTTTAAACTTTTGAGAATCACACTATAAAAGGCAAAAGCAAATGGGGCCAGTTTAGAGACCAGGTTCTCTCTCTTGGCTTCCTTTTGTTAATGGACGCTGGTCAAATCACTCGCGTGGACCATAATTTCTTTCCCTGTAAAACAATGTGCTTGAAACGAGTAACTTTGAAGGTCAAGGTTTCCCCCAGTTCCCAAATAAACCTCCAGAACTAGTAGCAGTGTTGACACAAAAAACAACAGCTTCTCTCTGCATTGTTGCTATAGTATCCACACCGTTATCATCATCACACTCAACAGTGACTATACTGAGCACTTTACATACAGGGCCTCATTTATCCTCACTCTAAGCCTAGGAGGCAGGTACTAGTATTGGCCCCGTTTTATGGATGAAGAAACAGGCAGAGAGAAACTAAAGAACTTATCCTAGGTCACATATCTCTGAATGGGGAATCACTCATTCTGAAAGTTTCAGTTAGATGGCAATATTTTAAGAGTGATTTTCTCTTTTAAAAATATATTCTAGAAGTTCCAATTTCTTTACCCCCACCCACACACCCCCATGGAAATGCATGCATGCTCATGCACATACACACACCATGCTACACAGCCTTGCCATCGAAGGTCCAGGATATCCTTCAGGCACTTGAACCCATAAAACTCTAAAACTAAAATCAAATCTCATCTCATTTAAAGGAACAACAGATTAAATCAGTGTCAATATTTATCTTGAGTTATAAAGCATAATGGAAATCTCCCCCCACTGTGTCCCTATTAATATGACAAGATACCAAATTATTTGTGACTGCAATTATTTAAATAGAAGATTCATTTTTATGTGTGACAAGTAGGATCAACATCATTACTTCATGGTCACACCTCACATTTTCCTAAATTACTGAACCAGGACAAAATGAGGACATCAAATTTTTCTCAGAAGGGACTCTCAACCAAGTCAATATTTTATTATTTCGTTAGAGTCTCTGATAAGTATTGATGCATGGATTGATGGACTGATTTGAATCTGAGTCTATATCAAACTTGTTAGAACACACTTTTTAATTAAACTTTTTTGGGAACTAGGGAGATTCTTTTTGAATTAATGATAATAATTGATGGGTAACAAAAAAGACTCTCAGAAGCAGGCTTTTTTGGGAACTGGTCCAAGATTTAAATGTGATTTTATATGCCACTTTCTCCACACCCCTGCTCTATTAAGGATAACAGTGAAAGGGTTACAATGTATTGCATTGTATACCTAAGCCTAAGCACTGTATCTGTTATCTTTTTATTTATGTTTACATCAGGACTAAGTCATATAGCTTTATCTATTCAGATCAGTGTTTAATGTGGGATCAGTTTGGATGGAGATGACCTACCCTGGCCTTTCCTCCCTAACATAAACCTTGGAAAATGAAAATCAGAAGAACACTGGGCAGGTCACTCAGGCTTTCGCTAGCCATGTGATGCTAGTGCTTCTAGTTTTCTCACTTCATTGAAGGAGGAAACAAGTCTCCAACATGCTGTGGGCCACATTGTCACAAACACTGATTTCTTAGGGAACAAACAAAGATACAGGTGAAGCAGAGAGAAAGTTAGAAAGAACAAGCGGCAGAGGATCCCGAGGCCATGTTCCCTCAAGTATATGCCTGGTGTTATCATCACGAACTAAGGCAGTTTTCTCAAGCCTGGGAGAAGTGGTGGAGGCCTTCAGAATAGAACACAAACCTTTATTAGGCCTGATCAGTTGCCAGATTCCTTTTCAGTCCCCTGTCCTTCTAAGTATAATACATTTTCTTATTCAGTTGGGAAGACTCACCTGGCACTCTGAAAAACTGCCCCCTCAGCAAATCAGTAGGCTTATTACCTTGCTAATTAAGGTCACTGCTCACTAATAATTTAGCCAATAATGTGCTATTTTTTTAACAAGGCATTTACTGCATTTATTATTTCTTTTGGCTAGAACTATTATAAATACAGTGGAATTTATTAATTGATGAAGGTTTTATCTAATACAATGCCTTTAATGTGGTCTTAAATTTTCTTCAAATCTTTATGTTTTTATTCCATCTCTAACTTGTATCTCTAGTAAAAAGTATAAATTTCCTCTTCATCTGTAATACTGTTTATATTATAAGACTGTTTTAAGGATTAAAAGAGCTAATATACAGAAAAATGACACAATTGTATACATAAATTTAATAGTGGGGGAGAAAGTTATTTAATAAGTGCTATTGAAAAAATGAAATTAAATTTTATTTGCACTTCACTTAAACGTATTATTTTTTTTTGTCTTGAAGTGTTATAACTTGGAACTGGTAACTATACTTTATGTTCTTTTTAAGTATTGATATATCTATGCAGTATTCATATATGCATGTATATATATGTAGTTTTATCTCGCTATATATTCTATATATATACACATACATATATACACACAATAACTGCACCAGAAAAAAAACAGGTGACATCCTTCAGTGAGGAGGGCATTTGTAAGCATAATTCAAACACCATAACAAAAAGGACAGATTGTTATATACTGGGTACAGTAAACAAACAAAATCTGCCTAGAAAACAAAACAAGAAAAAAAAAGCACAAAGAAAACAAAAATAATCTATAGTTTATTTTCTTATTACATAAGGACTTATTTTCTTATTACATAAAACTAGTCTAAAATAAATACCAATAAACTGATATAAAAATGGACAAATAATGTGAATATATAGTTCATAGGAAAGAAAATACAATTGACTCATAATATGTACAAACTTACTATTTAAGAGGAAATTGTAAGTTAAAAATGGTGAATTAATTGTTTTGTGGTGTTAAAACTGTTCATATTATTTTAGTTGCCAATATTATGCTCAGTATATTGATAGAGTTGAGCAATATATGTGCATGAACACACAGAATCCTATAAAAATAATGTGTACCCTATAAAAGATGTTATTCTGGGGAGGTGGTGGGTGACCCCCCAGGGACTGAAATGATGTGAAATATATATAAATAAATTTAAAAAATTAAAAAAAGAGATGTTATTCTGCATTTATCTTGTCTCTTTACAATTCTCTAATCTAGAAATATTTGTCTTTTTTCTTTCTTTAAATTTTTGATGAGTCAAGATTAGTATATTTTAGAACATTCCACAAAAGTCAAGCCCATATAAGAAAGTATACTCAGAGTTCTTCCAGTCCCTATCTTTTTCACTATATTCTCAATAATTCCTACTAGGTGTATTTTGATTATTTTCTCATATATACTTTCTGTGTTTCTTTTCACAAAAGTAAGAATAGATAAGTATGGATAGTTGATTGATATAGATTTATTTGCTTTTTTCCCATTTATTGAAGGTTATTTACTATTTACTCTCTCTCTTACACTTCACTTTTTTATTGATACACAAGTCCATATCATTTATTCCCCATTCTTTTGGATGACTATGAAGATACAATATAGTTTATTCAATCAGAATCTAGAGTTATGCATATAGCTTGTTTTCAATATTTAGCGATCATAATACTGTAAGAAATAAATTTATGCTTATGATATAAAGGTAAATTGATCAGGTAAACTTAATTTTATTAATATGCTTCTATCAGGGTATCATTTTTGTGTATTATAATATTTTAATAAGCTCTAGCTACTATTGACAACCAGTGCACCTAAATAGTAGAACCAACAGACAGATAGATCAAAATATTGTTGCATATTTACACAACTATTATTCAGCAATCAAAAAGGACAAACATCATTTGTGGCAACATGGATGGAACTAGAAGGAATCATGCTGGAGGAAATAAACCACAAAGAAAAAGAGAAATATCAGATGATCTTACTTATATGGGATATAGGGAAAACAAACAAAAGTTAAAACTAACAAACTGACGGCAGAACTAAAGCATAGAGCAAAGGGAGTAAGGGAGAGTGAAACTGAGGGAGGGATGAGCACAAGGTATTAAGATGATGGTTCACCGTGACATGATGGTAGGAGAACTTTGGGGTATACAGTGATGTAAAAAAATATATGTAGATATACAATCAATTAAAAAGAATAAAAAATAGTAGAAACACAATCAGATACTACTTATTCAACAATATACTAAGGTTTTTGGAAGGCAGCTATGCTCACCACTATACCACCAATGTGCTAGCAAAATTTTTGTATGCTCTCTGACATTTCTTTCTTCTTTCAGTTTTTTTTTTTTTTGTCAACTTGATGTTTGTCAAGAAATGAGGGATCAAACTAATAGTCATCATATGCTTAAAACAAGTGGTTAGCACTAATTACAAATACAATTTCTTATATAAACCAAACCACTCAAAGGATATTATCAATAGAGAATTCTCAGACTTTGAGTTAGTGAAGAAATATAATATTGAATTCTCATTAGAAAATTTTCCTGAAAATCTGCAGAGATATTTTAAATTTTCTGCACTTTGATGGGCAGCCAGGAAGCTAGGGACACGCTGAATTCACCTTACCTCTTTATAACATCCCACTTTCTTGGTAAAGTAGTTTTGTAAATTGTATTTAAAACACCCAAAGTAACAATTGAATATATTTAATTTAAATTCTATTTGTTTATAAAAAATAGTGTTTTTATCAGGATTTGATTCAAGTCATATCATTGGTGCGCCATCTTGTCTGTCTTCTACAGACCCAAAGGGGACATGTTGAAGTTAAGGTGGGAAGCACTCTGCCTCCAGTTCTCTCCTTTCTCAGACTCCAAGTCTTTCCTGTTCATTCTCAAGCATTGTGTTTTCTATAGAACAAGGAGTGGATTGTGTGGAGGGGAAGGGGTATTAAAGTGGTAGGATTTGACTGCCAATGACAGACCCAGGAGTAGAGCTTCCAACAGCAGGTTGGAAGTCAATACTGTCATCTATGTGGTAATTTCTAGTTGTTGACTCCATTCCTACCTACATGGTCACAAACACTTCTCTAACTCCTCCTGTCCTTTGTCCTCTCCCTTCTTACTAATCCACGGGATCCTATCTAGGGACAAAAGCTTTTAATCTCACATTTCTCCAAATTTCTTATCTATTTTTCTGAATTTTTATTCTCTGATACTGAGCCATTTGAATTTCAAGTACTAAAAATCTGCCTTCCTGTGCATCAGTCCTGCTGTGAGACAATGCTTGCAGAATGAGGAGTGAAAGAATAAAGGTGCTTTGTGTCTCCTGGTATTTCTGTTAATGCCCCAATGACCTAACTCTTTTGTCCCATTTTTCTTACTCACTTCGCCTTTAAATTCTGGTAAGAAAAATGTCATCTGCTGAAAGAGATCCATAAATAATCTTACTTTCAACTTTATTTTTTACTAAAGGCCTATAGACCAGTGGGAGCTTCATTTAAGTGTTTTCTAAGGCTTTCGTGTCCATCTTCCATCTGTTCTTGTTTGTCATTGCTCATCTCAAAGCCCAAAGCTTGATCTTTGGAGACAAATAGGCTAGGATTAAACCTGGCTCTGAAAGAGATATAAACCTTCATGCTCACTGTCAACATCTGTAAAATGGGGATAACAATAGATTTGTGATTAAGATTTAGCAATGTTTATTTACAGTGCCTAGCTGTACAGGTGGTCGGTGCTTTCTCACGTCTACTTTCTTGCCTCTTTTGTTCTCTTTCTCGATGTGTAGCTCTAACTCAAGTATCATAATTAATAAAAGTAGAGAGGTAAAAATAGAATCAGAGATAACATCCCACAAACTCATAACCATTTTATTATTTTCATTTTCCAGGTTTCATTTCTCTCAAGCCCTGAAGGAGCTCTGTAGTCTTTAGTGAAAAGGTACACTTTGAATGAACTTTCATATTAAAGCAATTCAATATTCTTTCAAAATGACTGAAAGAATATTTTCTCTATTAAGTCTTGAGGTCCGAGGATTTGGGGTAGATGCTGGTTATTTTAAGGCTAGCAGAGAGGCAAGAGGGGAAAAGATGAATTGGAATGTTAGGGAAAAAAAGAAGAGGGTGACAAAAGAAAGACCTGAGGGTGATGGGTTGTCTTGCAAAACAGAACTTAGGAAGCAGTTTCTTCAAGATAGCTTTATCCTTTTCTTACCCTCTGTACTAAGAGAAATTTTCTTTTCAGATTATGATTATGGATTAATTTATGACTTTCATTAATTGTCTGAGCAATGTAGGGTTAATGTCTTGGTGAGGACGAGTTCTCTTTTACTTTATGAGAGCAATCACTTAATGAAAATTAGGTTATTACTTTTTATCTCCCTCTCCTTGGCAATGTGTGATACTTGAGAGCGTGTCTGCAAATTTTCATCCCCTTGTCCTGTGTTTGGGAATATATTTCTATTTAGTTTTGACACTTTGAATATTTCCTGATAGTTGATAACAAGATTGAACTCCAGTAATGTCATCTGATAAATCAGTTTGTAGTAGCGTATCATTCCAGGATTGTGAAAACACTTTATTAAACACTTTACTAAGTGAATGCTGATTCTAAGAGAAGTTATAACTATGAGGGAATTTCGTACCAGAAGATACCAAAAGGGTGATATCTACTTGTTACTCACTAGGGTTAGGAGGAAGATGGTACTGCCTGAAAAGACAGTTTGTGGAACCATAAAGAGGTCTGGGCTCGTTTTGGTTCTTCAGAGTATTAGCCATGTTAGAGCAAATGCTTTCTCTTATTTGCAGTTTCTCCATATGTCAAAAGGGGCTAAGTATACTTGTGCTGTTGGATTCTGTTCATTAGTGACTGACTGAGGAGTTTTACAAACACTCAGTGGATTCTACTCCATCTCAGATACTTTTCTCTCTTTGAGGAGATGGTTTAGTTTGGGCTGGCTAGTAGTGCATCCCAAGATAAGGATTTTCATGGAAGTGATTATAAAGGAATGCTTTTGAGGAAATCTTTAACAGTGGTGGAAACTGCAAAGGGAAGGAAGCCACATATAGGTATGATTTCAGTCTCATAGAGGGTGGTTTCAGCCTGATCCTGAAGGAGAACCTGGCAAGTAAGTTATACTCCAATATTTACCCTAACATAAGGTAAAGGGAGCTGGGGTTCATAGGTCAGTACCAGTGGTTAGTATCCTACGCATGAAGGGTGAACATAATCTTTGAACCCTTCCTACTTTTGTCCAGACAGAAAAGATGGCTCTATTCAATTAAGGTCAGTACACTAAAGAGGGTTGCAGATATGGTTTATGAGAAACAGAAGTATACAGAGACAGAGAATGGAAACCAAGCATTAGTTAATGGGATTCCAGTATTCTTACAAGAGAATGCAATGTGGAAGAAAATAAACAGTGGTGTCTGAACTCTCCATTTTATTATCTTAACCACTCAGATTAGTAACCCAGAATGCAGTGTCAAGATAGCTCCTACAGAAGAAAGTCAAGGGGCAAAGGGATCACAAAGGTGGACAATGAGAAAGGATCAAGCCGCCCCTAAGGTGATCTTTACTGGATACCTAGGTCCTACCTAGGCAGAGTGAGTGTGTGTGGTTCAGAATCAAGAGCCTATGGCATATTTGAGTGATGAAAGGAATTCAGTCTAGACTGCAATGCACAGTGGGTTCTGGGAAAGGGGAGGTGTTGAGAAATGATACTATAGTGTAAACAGGTTGATACTATAGTATAAACAGAATTGAGTCTATATGGTCTGGGTAAGAATGAGAAGATTTATTGCAGGTCAGTCACACCTGTCTTATAGATATTCTATAAATAGCAATTAATATTGTTATAGGTCAGTTCATGGAAGAAGTAGCAATTATTTGTATTACTACTACTGCTTTGCAACTGTTTTTTTCCTTACAAAAATTACTATTAATATGGAACTCAAATAAAAGCACACCAGTTTTAAACTGCTTATTTACATGAGCTATTAAAATATTGGTGGATGGTTATTTTTATTGAGCGAGCATGGACAAGAGAAACAAGATTTCATACAAGGTCTAGGGTAGGCCAATATAATGAATTGATTTTTTTTTTTTTAATCTTGCATGGCTTTCCAACATTTTGGAGTACAAAAAGAATCTCTTTACAATGAATCTAGAACTCAACTAGTACATATACAAAACATTTTTTAAAATATTTTTTTAGATATCATTTAACTGTGGTAAAACATAAAATTTGTCAGTATAGTTTTGAAGTCTGCAGTTCAGTATTTCTAAATATATTCACACTGTTGTGCAAAAACTCCAGAACTTTTTCACCTTGCAAAATTAAAACTACATACTCATAATTGTATACCCATAAACAACTTCCCAACCCCCTGGCAACCACCATTCTATTTTCTGTTTCTATGAATTTGACTACTCTAGATTCATGTATAAGGAATCACAGATTTTTGTCTTTTTGTGATAGCATATTTCACTTAACATAATGTTGTCAATGTTCATCCACATTATGGCATGTATCCAAATATTCTTCCTCTTTGAGGCTGAATAATACTTTACTATTTAAGTGCCACATTTGTTAATCCATTCATTTGTTCTTCATTGGATTGGTTTTTGTGACTATTACTTGGTAACTGTGACTATTACTACCCTGAACACAGGTGTGCAAATATCTCTTCAGATCTTGTTTTCAACTATGTTGTGTATATGGCCAGAAGGGAAATTGCTGGATCATATGGTAATTCCATTTTTAATTTTATATTCATTACTTTGCATCAAATTATAACCAAGAAATCATTGCATTTAATTTTGCTGGCAATTTTATCAAGAGTTTTTGCAAAATATCATTGTAAAAAGGAAACAGGGTTCTCTTTGGCTTAAATGTTTTGAACTTTTCAAATGAACCATATTCTAATGAGAAAGAAATTGTGTTTATTATACAGAGACACACAAAAAAGTGAAAACTGCCCCAGTTTTTTAGATCAGACTGACTGAAGCTGACAAGTATAAATACATTACATATGTTAAAATGAAAAAAAAAAAAAAGCAGGGCACATATTTTCCTGCATCTAGTAAACTCTTCTTCCAACTCTCTTAGCTTCTGTACCTCATCTAAGTGGCTGAAAATGATGGATCTGCCTTGGTTTTATGCTTTCAAGTTTCTGTCAGCATTAATTTTTCTTGGTTCCCTTCTTGATGGATAAATCACTGTTGAACTTTAACAAGATATATTCCCCATTTTGGAAAATCGCTTTGTGATGTTTACTTATAGTATTCAGGTCTCTAATAGAATATGTCTACATTAGTCTGCGCCGATACGGTCACTTTCTTAGTGACTCTGTACAAGTGCAGGCTTAACTGCTTTATTAAGCTATCCTGGTGCAGTCATCTAAGAGTTAATATTAATAAATAATAAAATAGTACATATATTGAAATCCGTACTATTTTATTATAAATTACCTCCCTTTTATTTCTTTGTTTTATTACAGTGATGTATTGATTTTTAAAAATATGTGTGTAGGAAGGTTATATTGCCCATTAATTTCATTTTGGGCTAGTAAAAGATGGTGCCAGAAAATATTTGTCCAAAAATAGGGTTCATTTGGGTTGATTTGAGAAGCTCAGGTTTCATAAATAATTATTATCAATAACTGGTGTCATCAACTGTATTGTGATAAAGACTATACAGGAAAGCCTAGTGATCTGAGCTAAAAACCCAGTTTGCAGTTTGTGACATATAGGAAGGCAGAGTACTCTG